>CM076582.1:230923914-231047402 GCA_034641835.2 Pinus albicaulis | reverse complement strand
TTCTTCAACTGGTCTCTTTGTGCTACTGTCAAAGCAGCCAACGCTGCTGCATTTGCAGGTTCAACATAACCAGTTTCAACCAGCTCCCATATTCCCTGAGAAGCAAACAATGCTTTCATTTTTATGGACCAATAACTGTGATTTTTCCCATTAAACTGTGGCAGTTGGGAATTTGGCAAACCAGTTCCAGCATCCGCCATCTTAACTGTAAAAATCAAGAAAAGATACTGACTGTATAATAAAACAAGCAAGAACTTTCTCTGCTGGAGAAATCTGCTCAGTTAAGCTTCTTACAGCTCCTGCAGTGGAAAAACAAACTCTGTTTTTGACTCACTGAGTGCCTAGACCAGCTCCGATACCATGATGGAAATTTCTGATAATTTCAAACAAAACAGAGGAAGCAAAGTTCCTCAACTCAACACAAAGAAATGAGAGAAATCTGGACAAAGAAGTTTATGGAGAAAAGCTCTGTTTCTATTAACCATAAAAATGACAATAAAAATTACAAACTTCTTCAGAACTACAGTTCTGGAATAACTAAAAACTCCATACTCTGTTTTTACAAACTCTGTTTTTTAACACAGATTCGTGTTTCAGCATCTGGCAGACAGTTGCTGAAACACCACACAGTCTGTTGCTGAAACACACAGACAGTTGCTGAAACAGCCTGTAGAATGCATGCTGCTCCAAAAACACAGCGACTCTGTTTTCTTGCTGTTTTCTCTGCTCTGTCTTCTTCTCTGCCCTTTTCTATTTCTCAAACTCTCTAACCTTAAAAAGAACTGTTGTTCATCATATTTATAAGTAAAAAACATTTTTGACTTATAATATTAAAAAATACAAAATATCTTCTGATCTTTATCTGCGTATTGAATGCACAGCAAGCGGTGGGAGTTAACGTGTTGCCTTTTGAAAAATGAAGTAAGTTGTCTGCAGGGACATAACTTCTGCAAATTTAATGCACAGTAATGTGCAAAATATCAAGCACGACTTTCAGGCATCCGCTGGCACAAAATATCTCCCGGCAATCAGATTTTTTTGTCCGGCTATTTCTATGTTGCGATTTAAGGATTAATTTCCAGCAAGCGAACGGTATGCCTTTATCGATTAACGTTACCAGCACCGGAGGATATCATGGCCGCTTCCATTGCGGTCTCCTAGACTCGGAGAAGAACCCGGTATGCCGACTTCATCACTCTTGTTCGGTGGAGATGATCATCGGCGCCTCCCATTTGGTCTCACAGGCCGGAGTAGAGACCTGTGCGTTTGTCGATCTTGTTACTGTGGAGGATATCATGGCCACCACCATTGCCATCTCTGGTGCAGGGTAAACCCGGTATCGCTTTATCATTCTTGTGCTGGAGATGATCATGGGCGCCTCCATTCTTCCATCTCACAGGCTCGAGAGCGAGAACCCGGTCTTCACTCTACCCACTGATAGCCTGCGGAGATGATCATGGCCGCCTCCATTGCCATCTCCTAGGCTTGGAGCAGAACCCAGTATGCTAGCTCCATCGCTCTTATTCTGCTGGAGATGATCATGGGCGCCTCCATTGCCGTCTCCTAGGCTTGGAGAAGAACCCAGTATGCCAACTTTATCGCTCCTATTCTGCTGGAGATGGTCATGGCCGCCTCCATTGCTGTCTTCTGGGCTTGTAGCAGAATCCAGTATGCCTTTATTGCTCTTTCGCCAGCTAGTTTCGTCGTCGACAAGGGAATTGAGGCTGGGACCAATGGCCGAAAGACTGTTGGGGAGGATAATCAAGTTATTCTAGTCAAGAAACCTGGTGTTGGTATGGCCAGCAACGTGCAGGAAGGAGATCATAATCAGGAGCGCCATTGTACTTCTCTTCATCATAAAGCTCGGTGTTAGCAGACAAATGATATGATATCAGATAGAAGTACAGAGATAGCAGATGAACGATATGATAACAGACGAGTTTTTAACATAGATCAGTTGTGCGTGCATATTCACTGCCTTCAGGAAAACCCAAAACCGTTGGCGAAAGGTTGATCAAACAAGAGATTAGGTGAGGAATTCATTCATAAAAACAGATATATAAACTAAAATAAAATCTCTTCAATTTGGATTTTACAAATAACTAAAATAAAATATCTTCAATTTGGATTTTACAAATGAATTACATTGCTATTTATTCTATAGGGTCCAGAATTTCTCAAAGAAAAAACTCTTTTCTAGATATTTAGGAGGTTGAGAGAAATCCTCTCAATTCTAGGAATTTATGTTAATACTTATTTCTGGATATTTGGAAGAAATTGAGAAAAATTCTCTCAATTCTAGGAATCTATTTTAACACTCATTTCTAGATTTTTAGATATTTGGAAGAAGTTGAGAGAAATCTTCTCAATCCTCTTAATTCTAGGAATCTATCTTAACACTCATTTCTGGATATTTGGAGGAAATTAAGAGAAATCTTCTCTATTCTAAGAATCTATCTAAGTTCATAATCTCTACTAAATTCTAAAAGTTTTCATAAAATTTCAAATTTTCTAGATTTTCCAAATTAAATAAATACATAAATACAAAATAAGAGATACTAATTTTTGGAGAGGGCTGAGATGTTGCTATGGATGATGATCATACATAGCATGAAAAATTCAAGAAATTCATTAAGGATGTAGAAGTAAAACAAAATAGATTATAAGATTAAGAATCCATATAATTGAGAATCTTAAAGTCTTTTAACCTCTTCAACTGTATGTAATATCATGAGCTCAATACTATGAATCAGCATGTACCCATAATCAAAATGATTAACCATAATTGTTGACACAACATCAACATCACCAACATGTCAAAATAAGCATTTGAAAATTGCATTTGTTTCATGATGATATAGAGGAAAATAGAAATCTGAATTGACTTTAATAATATATGAGAAATATAGTTACGTTTAATTCATTTTGACAATAATTTAACTTTGAAATGATTTGTTCACAAATAACGATTTCATATGTGATTCTTACTAGTATTCCAGTGACGGCCACATTCATCATGAACATGAGAAATAGGAACATAATGATGAAAGGTTCTCGGCTCATAGGATGGATTCCGTTGGAGATGAGACTTTAAGGCTTAAGGATTTCGCAAGGATTTGTTCACCAGGACGCCAGAATCAAACACAACCCCGGCAGAGCCTCGAATTGGTGCCTTCTTTTGATGCTCCATTGACGGCAATGATTTCAATATTTCTCTTGAAGATAGCACTGGTGTCCAAAATCAGATCATTGTATGAGAAGCCACGGCCATTGGTTCAGTTCTCTGCTGCTTGATGGGCACTTCGGTTTTGACCACGTTTATTGTTATTGATCTCATCGATTTCTCCTGTATGCGAATCCTGAATATTATCTTTTAAAGTTCTATTCGGGTATTCGAGTGATGAGATTTTAGATTATGTACTAATGCATTTCTCTATCTGTTCTTCATGAATGAACTCATTGAGTGATGAGATTTTTTATTATGTACTAATGCATTTCTCTATCTGTTCTTCATGAATGAACTCATTGAGTGACTTTTCCGGTTGATACTCCTCTATGATTTTAATTGGCTTGATGAGATAACGCAGTGAATCTATTGGATCATCCAAACTCTCTGGTGCTGATGTCCTGGAAATGGTGTTACTATGGTTATGTGAAGGGATGCTATAACTGACGTAACCTATAAGGGGTTCATCGTATGAAGAACATTTTTAAATATCTTTTAAGTGTTTTTCAAAGGGAGGATGTATCGGAACAAGCCCAGTCGAAGGAATTTCTGAAGGAGTCCGGAAATCTTCAGAAGTGGTGCTATAATATCTGAAATTGAGGGGCTTATTCATTCATTATATCACAACCTTGTATGAGCTTTGGGTTCCGTCTATGTAGGAGATGGTGGGCTCTCCCTGGATGTCATTGCTGTTGTTGCTGCCAAATCTGTGAGCTATCTGGTTTTTCCGATTAGCCGTTTTCTTTTTCCGACTAAATTTGAATTGGCTCTCACGGTGAGCAAAGACTAGATTACTGTACGAAAGGACTTCGATCAGAGTGAGCCAATTGATGAACAAAGGAAGTAGTCATTGTAGTCCTTGGTCCAGCGATCGTCCATTTACAGCGAACATGATTCTACTCTTTAATATATGGTAGAATTTCATTTCAGGGTGATATCCTCTTGATTTTGGGTACGTGTATTGGGTACCTGGAATCACGCTATTTGGACTCTGTGCGATTTGATTTGGTTGCTCCCATTAAAGAACTGCTGCAAGTATCCGTTTGTCGTCCTTTAAATAGTGATCTTTCAGATCCACCTATTAATGTGAATGCGATAAGTTGGCGCTGGCGATACCTGCCCACCGATACTCCTAATTCTGCATTAATGATTTCAACTAAATTCTTGGTTGAAGTGATCTTCGGATGAATACATTCTCTGTTTCAAAGCTATTTGGTTTTCTAAGGTTATATAGCTCGTTGGCTGCTGTCTGACACGCTGTGTCAGCCCACTAGGGGGCAGATTAGATTGCCGAATTTTTCATTTTCCTGGTGGGATTCTCTTAAGTTGACTTCCCTGAGCTGTTATCCTACGACACGTCGGCCAAGTTGCCATGACGAGTGCCACGGGGGTTGATGCTCAATCTGCGCAAGTGGATTTTGCGCTGGATGCTTCTATTATTGCTCAAACCATCATCGCGCCTCCAGGTTTTCATGCGCATCATCAAGAAAAACCTGCTGGAAGAAATCTAAATGGGCCCAATGGTGGGCCGACTCGCAGAGGCAGACACAAGCTGAAAAAGGATCGATTGGCCTGCGTCAAGCCTGCTGTGGACATAAAAGAAGTGGTGCTGGAACATGAGGATCTTTGGGGGCGAGTCATTAGTGTGCAAAAGCGTGCACTTATCGGACGCTGGATGTATGCCGATGATCATGTGATTGATATGCTGGAATGGGCTAAGAATGAGTGGACTCCAATTGTGGGATATGCTCCAAAGGTCAGTGTGCTCCTAAATAATTGGTATAGTATTCATTTTATGAATGAAAAAGATGTTGCCTTGATTGTTAACAAGACATGGGTACATGGAAAGAGTTTTTTGCAACTTCTGCCCTGGTACCTCGGTTTTAATCCAATATTGGAGGCTCCAAAGAATCGATCAGTGTGGGTAAAGCTCTCGGGCCTTTTGTTGGAGTTCTGGACGGACAAAGCATTAAGGACCATTGGAAATTCCATTGGATGCACGAAATACATCGACCCTAGTATTCTTGGTGCCACTGACAAACGCATTGCCTGGATATTAGTTGAATTGGTCTTCTCTGGCGGTTTACCCGCGGATGTTGACCTCGTTTGGGGCTCGAGAAGACATAGGCAAAGGGTGGATTATTGGGGCATACCTTTTCGCTCCCTGGTTTGTCACAGCACTGGACATTTGAAGGGCAACTGCCCTCGGCTACATTGGAGGCCCTGTTGGGGCAATCAAAGATCTGATGGTGATAATGGCGCGCTGACTCCAAATGATCATCGAAATGTCCTCCCATCAGGTAATTCTACTCTTGAGGATTCTGCTATTGATTTGTCTGCTAATGATAATGCACAATTTGCGGAGATAACTCCACCAGACAAGGAGCTGATGGCTCCTACTATTTCTAAAAAAACAATGTATTTTCTCCCTCGGTGAATTCCGGTTCGCCCATGCAATTAGAATCCGTAGTAAACCTTGGATCGACAATCATGAGGAAGGATAAAATGCCGCATGCCTCTAATGCTCTTGCTGACCACCATCAAACATGTCCCATCTTTGCGCCATTATACACCTCCCCTTCCATGCCGCCCCTAGAAAACGCATCACCTCCCCCTTCTCCTCCCCCTCAGCATAATACCAAAAAGGTGAACTTACCGGACTCACCTAATGTCTCTATTGCTCTAGCTGACCACCATCAAACCTGCCCCACAATTGCTTCTTTATATACATCCCCATCCCCTCCTCACCCTCCTCCCTCTCCACATAATATTGCGAATGGGGACTTATCGGAATCACCTATTAATACTATTGGATGTGATGTCGAATCCCTTTTAAACAACTCGAACCTTGACTTGGCTGCCCTCACTATATTTGAGAATATCCATAGGAATCCTGATATTGTCATCTCGCCGGCTTCGGGTTGCAATATTACGGTGAGGAAAAAAACAAAGTCTGCATCCAGACACTTCAGAGGGAGGCCGAAAACAAAATCCCTCTTTCGGGATGAACTTCTTGACCTCCGGGAGGTCCCTATTTTTTCAGCTGATGATCCCAGGGTGGATGGAGCTTGTGACCCTCCTTGGGTCTCCAAATGATTTTCGCCCTCTCCTTCAACGCATGTGGCATGGGCGTATAGTTTTTTGCAGATGCTTTTATACGATTCTATCATGTTTTTTATGGTTCATCTATATGCCCCAATTCATATGCTGCTACGGTATATGCCGTGGGACGTCTGGCTTATCGATGAAATGGTCCCTGTTGTCGTGAATGTTGTGGGTTCACATCTTCGGATTTGGTTGATCCTCCATTTCTGTTTTTTCGTTTTGATGGATAGGGGTTCATTTCTACGGTGCGGCATTGTCCCCATGATATGTATATGTTTCTCATTTCTCTCCATGCTACTTTTCCAATTGGCAATTGGGGGATCTTCTTAGACATTATCAACGACTCTCTGCTTGATTATGAGTCTCATGATGGGTATGTTTTGCCAGATCACATTATTTTTGGTTTTAGGAGCAATGTTGCATATTTTGGAAGTGATTACTCCCTTCACTTTCTTATGCTGTATTATGCACTGTTTTTATTTATCATAATATAAAACAGCGTTTTTTTCTTTTCTTTAAAAAATAAATAAATAAATGTTGTCATCATTCATGGAATATTTCAAGAAAATGATATTGGTCAATTACATTAGTTTTAGCAATATTAATTAGTTGCGTTACTTTGAGTGATAATGCATTTCAAAATGATTAGTTATCTCCACAGAGATTAACTAACCTATATCAAATATATTGTGGTAATTTAAGGGATAATGTTGTAAAATTTGTTACTAATAATGCAAAAATTCAACCACAACAATTCAACCACAAGATACAATAGGGAATATACATTCATACATATATGGAAGAAAAAAAATAGAGAGTAATTATAGAGTCGTTAATATAGGTTTGGTTTAACTAATATACAAAATTATTTGTCTTTAGGAATTATTTTAAGTGAGATTTTAATCTTTTGTAGTTTTAAAATGTGTTTTTAAAGCATAAATGAATTCAACTCTAAAAAACTATATATGTTTATCTTGTTTAAAATATTTTTTGAATGAATAAATAGATTCAATCTTAGGATATTCCGACACATAGGAAATAGTTAAGAATAACTTAGTTTAGTGTAGAGTTAGGTAAAGTGTGTTTCTTTACTATGTACATTTGTAACTTATAATCTGAGGGTCACAATTTGTAGTGATCTGACGGTTCACTCTCTCCTCGGTATTAATGACACTTGATCTGTGGCTTAACACCTGATTGGTCCATGATCTCTATTTAAACAAAATGGAGGATCATTTGTCCGGTAGCCATTTATGAGGGAAACATATGTAACTTTTCTTTTATATTAATAAATTCCCTGAAGTGGCTACGTTGGCTCAGGGCGTGGACTGTTTCCCTCTTTGAGGGTTTTAACCACGTGATTATACTAGTGTACTGATTTGTGATCTGTTTGTGAGTGGTGACTTTTGGTTCTTGATCTACAGACCTTAACCTGTAAATTCATACATGGTATGAGAGCTATTTTGAGGGCCGCATCTGTTGTTGATCAAAATCCAAAGCCGGTTTGACTGCATGCGAAGGTTTTTTGGTAGATCTACTATTTATGAACATTTTTTGAGCAGAAGAATTTCTCTTTTTGTGTCTAGAGCGTCTCTTACAATGATAAACACCTTTTTATTTCATGCGAAAAGGTTTGGTAACTGATTGTAGCATTGTTTAGATATTGAGGTATAAAGTATACATTTTGCGGTTATACTTGTTAATAGTTCTCCTTGTTGGTTCCCTATGTTCATTTCGGTCTTTAGGTTTTATTTATTTGCCATATTTTTACCCTCTTCTTTGTGTATGACATTTCTATGCACTACCGTAACGATCTCGGCAAATCGAGAAACAAGAAAAAAGGATTTTTCTTTGTTACGTATGATTTTTTTTCCCACACATCTTTGTGTGATCCTAGAATCGAAGCAGTGAAAAAATAGATAGTTCTTTGGTAAGGCTAGCAGAAAATTTAACATTTCCCCACATCAAACGTTGATCTCGAGAATCAGAAATAGTGAAAAAATAGATAGTTGTTGGTAAGGCTAACCAAAAATTCAACATTCTGCCGTCAACCTTACATTTCATTTTTTTTCTCGATTTTTGTGTTTTTCTATGCAGGAAAAGGAGCGCACATCGAAGAGTAAAAAAAAAAAAAAAAACCTTCCTCCTTTCAAACATTTACAGAATCCTTTTACTATCTCACTTGGTGAGGAGTTAGTTTATGAGAATATAGGTCTTGGGTTCAAGTCTCTCTCTCATGCTTCTTTTTGTAAAAAGAATTTTTTAAAGGGGAGGGGTTTTTTAAAAATTTGAACTTCATCACCAAATTTCAATCCGTTCTCATAACTATTCGGCATCTACAACTTAGTTTTTTTCGAAAGGCATAACTTCTTCATCCAGAAGTCCTTTCTCGAGCTGGTTTTTTTTAAATGGCCTAATTTTTCAAGATATTTCCATTGGAGTAGTCATTTTTAGCTTTTCTCAGCTTAAGTTTTTTTTGTTTAAATGGAAAGTGCATGCCCAATTATTATTAACAACACAAATTATTTCTAATGGCTACCTCACATGGTAGATATACTTAGAAGTAAAGGGTTTTATAGAATAGTCATAGGACAAGAAACTAAACCTTCCAATGATGATAAAGTTTCTAAATGGGAAAATAAATGAGATCAAGCACAAGGGTTGATAGGAATGTCCATTGCTCAACATCTTCGATTTCATATCCTTGACATTGAGACCCCTCATGAAGCCCTAGACAGGCTAAATACTGTCTTTGGCATTGCAAATCAAATTAAGGCCCACCAGCTTGAAAATGAGTTGCTTACTTTGGACCCAAATGGTTTCTCCTCTATTGAAGATTTTTTGTCCAAATTCAAGACCCTTAGAATTATTTTAGAAGGTTGTAAGGTCAAAAAGGAAGATGGTAGCCTCACCTATTGCATTCTTGCTAAGCTTGGACCTACATACATTTTTTTTGTTTCTGCATTCTATTCCACTAGAGAAGCCATCATTTCTTCAGGAACCACCTACAAGAACCCATCTTTTGATCCCTTTTGCTATTCTTTGATAAGAGAACAGGACAAAATCTTACACCTTGGTCTTATCACTAATGGAAATGCTTCTAAGAAAGCCTTAGCAGCCCAACAAAATCCATACCAAAAGAATCCCAAGAAGCAATATACTAAAAAGTATGGTCCGAAACTAAACAAGGGACCTATGCAATCTCAGCCGCAAACTGAAAAAACAACTCACCAAAATGATAAGGCAAATAAAAACAAAGGGAAGAAGATAGATAGACATTGCAACTTTTGCAATCATGATGGCCATATAGAGTCCAAATATGTTAAGAATATGGAAGCCTTAGAAGAAACAATGAAGAAGCACAACATCAATTTGGAGCACTCTTCACCTTCAACTTGAGGAATGGCACTTTCTGCTTGTGGTTGTCAAACATCAAGATTTGGTTATGAATTAAATGTATCTTCTTCTTCTCATTCTCATGAGTGACTCATTGATTCTGGAGCTTCTTACCACATGGCCAATAATCAAGCCATGTTTTACTGTTTAAATGATTGTAACACCAAACATATTTATGTTCGTGATGATAGATCTCTTAGTGTTGTAGGATCTGGAACCATTGACCTTGATAATGGTCAGTTTAATGATGTACTATGTGTTCCTACCTTGACATGCAACCTTTTCTCTGTTTATCAGATAACTCATTCAGGTGAAGGGAAAATAGTATAATTCTCACCTCATGATGTTGTAATCAAGGACCTCAAATATCCTCGACATATTTTAGCTACTGGCATTGCTGATTATTCCACAAGGTTGTATAAGTTTGAAAATTTTGGGTCATCTTGTCTGCCCTATGTATTTTTTGCTCATAATGATGATGTGAGAAAACTTTGGCATGAGTGATTTGGTCACTTAAACTATCGCTCTCTTCAAACTCTATGTAAGGAAAATATGGTGACAGACCTTCCTATGATATCTTGCCACGATGGTGTTTGCTTTAGATGTGTACTCGAAAAAAATCAACGAGATAGATTTGAAAAACGTACCTCTTCACACGATCAACCCCTTTGCAACTTGTGCACAGTGATTTATGTGGTCCACTTCCTGTTGTTTCTTTCTTTGGTTGCAAGACTTACTTCTTAACTTTCATTGATGATTTTTCCAGACGCACTTGGGTATACTTCTTAAAACTCAAGAGTGAATTTTTTAACATGTTCTTGGCCTTTAAGGTCTTTGTTGAGAAACAATCTCGACATCAAATTCTTAAGTTAAGATTAGACAATGGAGGAGAATATGTTAACAACAAATTTATCAACTTCTGGAATGAGAATGACATTCAATTGCAACATATCATTCCATATACTTCAAAACAAAATGGTGTAGCGGAAAGCAAGAATCTCACCCTAAAAGAAATGGCTAATTGTATGCTTCAATCTAAAGGACTTGGTCTCAATTTTTGGGCATAATAAATTAACTGTGAAAACTACATAGTAAATCGCACACCTACTAAGGTTTTAAAGAATATAACTCCAGAAGAAGCTTGGAGCTCAATCAAACCGGGCATAAGTCACTTTATTGTTTTTGGAAGTGATGCTTGAGCCCATATTCTAGATGCGACACATAAAGCCTTAGAACCTAATAGTGAAAAACGCATTTTTTTTTGCATATTCTGAAGATGTCAAAGCATATAGACTTCTTCAACCAAAATCAAAAAATATAATCATTAGAAGAGATGTAAAATTTGATGAAAATATATCAGCCTAAGAGCCTAGTTCGGTGGGTGTGCCACCTTTGGCCTACGAGCCTGATTCATAATATGTGCCGCCTCTCTCTCTATTATATTTTTAATAGCATTCCTTCTAGTTCAGATGATGACAATGAGGATGAAAATCCTCCTCCACCTCTTGAAATTGTTCCTTTTACTCCACCGATTCCAAGATGGGTCCACTCTACTCGGGATGCAGCAGGCTCTCTTGCAAGTGACCCTGCTGATCAATGATGTAAATGTTCTCAATTTGAAAGAGCCTCTTCCTTACTGGCTCAAGTTTCAGAAAATCCTGATCCAGAAACCTTTGAAGAAGCCTCCGGTCATCTAAATTGGGATGAAGCTATGAATGAATAATATCGTTCTTTATTGGCGAATGATACTTAAGATCTTATTTCTCTTCCAAAAGGAAGAAAACTTGTCAGATGCAGATGGGTCTACAAAACAAAAGTTTGGACCAAATGGAAAAGTGGATAGACATAAAGCTCGTCTTGTTGCTAAAGGATTTTCACAAGTTGAAGGCATTGACTATACTGAAACCTTCTCACCTGTTGCCAAAAGTAATTCTATCTGCCTTTTTCTTTCCCTTGCTGCCTCCTTTAAATGGGAATTCCATTAGATGGATGTTAAATCCGCCTTCTTACATGGAGATTTACATGGAAGAATCCCCTAGCTTGATCCAAAATGACTCTAGTCTTGTTTGTCGCATTAGGATGTCTCTCTATGGTCTCAAATAAGCTCCTCAGGCTTGGTATGCTAAAATGAATAGATTTCTATTAGATAATGGCTTTTCTAGGTGTCATTCTGACAACATTGTTTAAACCAAGAAAGTGGGTAAGTCCTTCACCATCCTTGTTCTTTATGTTGATGATCTTATCCTTACTGGTAGTGATCCAAACCATACAAACCATGTCAATTATAGCCTCAAAAAGAAGTTTGAAGTGACAGACTTAGGACACTTGCATTATTTCCTTAGTATTCAAGTCTCGCAATCCAAGGAAGGCATTACCCTCGCTTAGTCCAAGTATGCCTCTAATCTTCTACACCACTTTCAAATGGAAGACTGTAAGCCAACCCCTTCTCCCTTCGAGTCTGGAATCAAGCTTTCAGTCACTTGTACTATCCGTGAAGTTGATGCTACCTTATATCATCAACTTGTTGGAAAACGTTTGTATCTAACCCATACCCATCTTGACCTTTCCTTTGTCAATGGTATTGTCCCTTGGTTTATGCACCAACCTCATGAAAGTGACTGGAAAGAAGCTAAAAGAATAATTCGATATATTTGAGGTACAGTTCAATTCGAAATTCATTACAGTGTAGGAGCATCTCCATTGTTGATTGCTTTCACTAATTCTAATTGGGTTGGTGACCCTGATGATCGAAAGTCTACTGCAGGATATGTATTCACTCTTTAGTCAGGACCTATTACATGGTCTTGTAAGAAACAAAGTGCCATATCTCTTTCTTCAATAGAAGCAGAGTATCATGCTACAGTTGAAGACATCAAGGAAGCCATGCGGCTTTGTCAGATCCTGCGTGAATTTAGTCTTCATCAACAGCATCCAACTACACTTTGGTGTGATAATCATAGTGCCATTCAGTGATGTAAAGATCCAGTTCAACATCAATGTATGAAACACATTGAACTCCAGATACACTTGATTAGAAATCTCATTCATGATCGTGTCCTTGAAGTGCATTACTGTCCAACCAATGATCAAGTAGCCGATATCTTTACAAAGGCTCTCATAGAAGTGAAGTTTACCAAACTTCGATCCATGCTTGGAGTTCAAAAAATTTAACATTAAGGGGGGATCGACTCTAATGCCTCCTTCCTTCTCCTATTGTGTCACTTTTGTAAATCCTTCAATCCTATCCCAATTAGTTTTTAAGGGGGGATGTTAAGATATTTTGACACATAGGAAATAGGTTCCTTAGTGTCACCTTGGTAAATCCTTCAATATTATCCCAATTTTTTCTTAAGGGGGGATGTTAGGATATTCCGACTCATAGTAAATAGTTAAGAATAACTTAGTCTAGTGTAGAGTTAGGTAAAGTGTGTTTCTTTACTATGTACATTTGTAACTTATAATCCGACGGTCATGATTTGTAGTGATCGGACGGTTCAATATCTCCTCGGTATTAATGACACTTGATCCGTGGTTTAACACCTAATTGGTCCATGATCTCTATTTAGAGAGTGTGGAGGGTCATTTGTTTGGTAATTATTTATGACAGAAACACATGTAACTTTTCTTTTTATATTAATAAATTGCTCGAGGTGGCCGCGTTGGCTCAGGCCATGGACTCTTCCCCTCTTCGAGGGTTTTAACCATGTGATAATACTGGTGTAATGATTTGGGATCTGTTTGTGAGTGATGACCTTTGGTTTTTGACCTAACGAACTTACCTTGTAAATTCCTACATTCAACACCCTGAAAATACCTCAATGCACTTAAACTTTGCAAACCAAAAAATTTAAATATTTAAATATATGATTCACCTATCAAATAGATTAAATATATGATTAAAAATATCTACTAAACTTTTAAAAAAAAAACTTATAAGAAAAATACTAATTTTATGTATTTATTAGTAATATTACACTACTAATATATGGTAAACAATCAAAATGGTAAACAATCAAAGTTATGACTTGTAACTTTTTTTGTTTTTTTACCCAAACCATCAATTCACCAACTAAACTACCTCATTGACTACATCATTGATTGAATTACTCTATGACATGGAATCTTAGCTACTCAATCTACTCAACTAATATCTCTAAGGCCCCACCCACATACTCCCACATACATTGAGCTTAATAATTCCATTATCAACATATTATTATATTACAGTATCAACATCTTATGCCATTGGTTATTCACAATCTCTTAAACACCTTATTCTATTGGTTATTCCCAAGCTCTTAAACATTGTAAGTGTTCAAGACATTGATAATTGCCAATCTGAAAATGTTAATGTACAAAGAAATGTAACTCTAAAATACCAATAATTAAAAAATTTGGAATTTATGACTATAACATTATTAATTGCAAGTATGAAATCATGAAATCCTACAAGTATTAGAATGTGAAATTATCAACTCTAATGAAATTTTAAAGCTTCCAAATTCTATTAAGATTTTGAAAATTTATATCTTATTTTTTTTTGGGTGATCTTCGAAATAAAAATAATAAAATTTCATTGATTTCAATGATAAAATGGAAAACCAATATGCATAAATTTGAAAACAAATATGATACAAAATACAGTGGAGATTGATTCAACATATATTATGGAAAACAATATTAAATTACAACTCAAAATGTTGTAAAAATGTTAGTTATCAAACATATGTTATATTAAATTACATCTCAAAATGTTATAAAATTGTTAATTATTAAACATCACTTATCTCTTTTTGTTTGACTAGGTTTGATGTTTTCTACTTTAAAAACATTTATGTTTCTATATTTTGTTTTTGAATATTAAAATATATATGAATTATTGATCATAAAAAAGGTATGGTATCATTTAACAAAAAAAAAAGATTAAATGTGAATTTTATTGCATTACATTTAGGAAGAGAATGAGATTAAAAATTATACAATAACATGAAACTAATATTAAAAGTAATATAATAAAAAGAATAAATATGAGAAAAATATAATACGAAAAAAATATGAAAATATGATGTAAAAGAAATTTTGAGAAAGCACACCATGTCATCTAGATACAACTTTCTAAGTTTTTACATTTTCTTATAATTTAATATTTACATATAATAAAGTAAGTATGTCATTTTCTCAAAAAATAATAAAATATTTTTTACTAATGTTGGTAAAACATTAGTTTGAATCTTAAATTATATATAACTTTTTAATTTTATTAATGGACAGATTAACTACTAACATACAACTATGCATTATTCTATATAATTTGAATAGATAATATTCGCAATTGCACCATATGTTGCAAAAGAAATGTTGTAAAGCAGTAACATAGAAAATGCTAGTATAGGAAAAAATCTCAAAATTTCAATCAAAATTAGACTACTTGTAGTTTATTCAAAACTTATAATTATATTTATAAATCACTACAGTTTCATAATTATGATTTTTGAATCAGTAGATGAAAAAAAACAATTAAATTTATCTGATCAATCACAATCAATGTATCTAGCAAGTAAAAATATGTTCATCATTAAAATTATCCACAAAATAATATAAAAATTTGTTCACAGGGAATTAATTTAAATAATATTAACTATATTAAATTTCTTTAAACTCATCTTTTACAATAAACTATCAAATTTCAACAAACAATTAAATTATATTAAAATTTGAAATATGTTCATCATTGTTCCACTTGCAATTATTTAACATTTCTTTTTGACAAGTATAACATTCCCAGTCAAATTATATTAAAATTTGAAATATGTTCATCATTGTTCCACTTGCAATTATTTAACATTTATTTTTGACAGCTATAACGTTCACAGTCAATTCTCCACAGCCTATAGTGTATTGACAAATTCCTTACAGACATGTATAATTACAGTCACTAATTTGTTTCACTGTGAACAGCTCAACCATTTTCTTTAATCAACATAAACGTTGTCTGGAACAGGGGCTAACGTTGTACTGGCCTCGTGGAGTGCCTCTCGCCCTTTGTGTGGATGGAAAGGAGTTATGTGGATATACAATGGTATTCCTGTCAACCGTTCTATTCCCAAATTTAGGCATAGTGTGGCTCTGGCTTACAGTCGCAAGGTCTCAGTGCTGGGGATTGATTTGGAAGCATCAGGATTGAAGGGTACAGTCCCAAAGGAGTTGGGCTCTTTTATATATCTGCAGCAGCTGAATCTGAATAACAATAGTCTTACATGAGGGATGCCTCCAGAGTTGGGAAATGTGCTTAATTTGAGCAGTCTGCAACTCAAGAACAATGGGCTGAATGGAGGCATTCCTATTTCTATTTGGAATCTGTGCAATAACATAGTTGAGCTATTACTGGGATTCAATGAGTTATGAGGGAGAATTCCTGAACCCTGAAACGGGTCTAATATAGGTTGCCCTCAACTCTGGATATTTGAGGTGAATAAAAATAGTCTAACAGGTACAATCCCTAGCTTCCTTGCTAATTGTTTTTCTCTTCAAGACCTTGATTTGAGTGGGAATTCTTTAACCGACGAAATACCCAATGAGCTTGCAAATCTGCCAAACCTGACAACTCTCAACCTTTCCCACAACAATCTAAGTGGTCGTATACCGAGTTTTCGGCAAAATTTTGATAAGAATTCCTTTGTAGAAAACAGTGGATCCCTATGTGGCAGCCTCTGTTACACCCATGTGGCATAGCTCCAAATGCTGCTAGTGCTGCTTCTGCAAATGTGACTGCAGCCCAGTTCAATGTGACCAAAGCCCATTTCAAATCTATAAGCACTGGAGCTATTGCTGGAATGATCATTGGATCAATTGTTGTTGTAGTCATTGCCAGTTCTTTGTTAATTGGATGCTACCATAGGTTCAGCACAGATGCCACTGAAAAGTCTTCGTCTTCGTCTGTTTCATTGAAGAAGGATAAGGAAGAAGACATGGGCAATGTGAGTGGGAAACTAATAAACTTCCATGGAGGTGAGCATTTGACCGTGGATGATGTTCTGAATGCAACGGGAGAAGTCTTGGGTAAATCCAGATATGGAACTGTCTACAAGGCCAGGTTAAGTAGTTTTTGTATGATCGCACTCCGGCTTCTCCGAGATGGGTGTCTCAGAAGCACAGACGAATTCATGCCTGCCATTCAGGAGCCGGGTACTATCAGGCATAAGCATCTTGTTTCTCTAAGAGCATTTTATTCAGGGACAAGAGGCGAGAAATTGCTTGCCTATGATTACCTTCCCAGAGGAAGCCTGGCAGAATTGCTACATAGTGAGTTTCATTTTCGTCTTCCTTGCTTTGGTTGTGATCATAAATTTTAATGTAAGAAACTATGTATATTTCTGTATTTTTCAGGCTAGGAAAATTACTTTAGTCTTGGCTTCTCTCTAAGTTGTGTTTTAACTAGAGTTGCATAATGCACAGTTTCTTGTCTTCTTGGCCACTTAAACCAAGGTGATTATGTACAGTTTCTTGTCTTCTCTGCCACATAAATAGAAACCTAAGCTTGTCTTCTCAGGAACTCAAATAGAATCCATGATAATTAGGTTGCTCATATTTCTGACTATGGTCTTCACAAGTTAATGAACTCAACAACAAATATTGAGATGTTAGAATTTGTTGCTTCCCAGGGATATAAAGCACCTGAGCTTATCAAGATGAAAAAGGCCAATGCAAAGACTGATATATATAGCTTTGGAATTAGCATCCTCATCATTTTGATATTAAAGTCACTTGGAAGGACCTTTGTGCTTCGTGGGGTCCCTTATGATTGTTTTATTTATGATGTCTTCTTAATTTCAAGATTTTTAAAAATCAAAGTGTCATATCCTTGTTAAGGATTCCCTTTCATGTTCATATCATTGTCTCCTTAAAATAATGAAGAAAAAAGACAAAAAGAGTACAAGTTTGAGTATGTAATGGCAACTAATGGGAAAAAAGGGTGGTTTATAAAGCACCACAGGCACCAAAAGTTCTGCCAAACCAGAGGCTGGCTTTGGGCTGCAAGAACCCTAGGTTTCTGTGATAGCTTCCTCCCTCATTTAGTACAAACATCACTTACATGTGCCTCTTGTTTTGTTAGCCTGGTAATAATCGAAGTGGCATGTATTCATTCCGCAGATTTAAATTCCACTTGGTTTAATTGAAATGCATTCATTCTCATTCCATGACATGTGAATTCAGTCTATTCATATATTATGTTCATATTGCAAGTACAAACAGACCTGCTCCTGGATGGGCTAGGAGACACAAAATTGATTTGGGAGCTGCTAGAGGTCTTGCGTACCTTCACACTAGATTCCACAAATCCATCATACACGGGAATATCAAGTCAAAAAGTATACTTATGGATGACAATTATGTTGCTCATATTTCTGACTATGGTCTTCACAAGTTAATGAACTCAACAAAAAATATTGAGATGTTAGAAGCTGTTGCTTCCCAGGGATATAAAGCACCTGAACTTATCAAGATGAAAGAGGCCAATGCAAAGACTGATATATACAGCTTTGGAATTAGCATCGTCGTCATTTTGATATTAAAGTCACTTGGAAGGACCTTTGTGCTTCGTGGGGTCTTTTATGATTGTTGTATTTCTGATGTCTTCTTAATTTCAAGATTTCTAAAAATCAAAGTGACATATCCTTGTTAAGGATTCTGTTTCATGTTCATATCATTGTCTCCTTAAAATAATCAAGAAAAAAGACAAAAAGAGTACAAGTTTGAGTATGTAATGGCAACTAATGGGAAACAAGGGTGGTTTATAAAGCACCATAGGCACCAAAAGTTCTGCCAAACCAGAGGCTAGCTTTGGGCTGCAAGAACCCTAGGTTTCTGTGATAGCTTCCTCCCTCATTAGTACTAACATCAATTACATGTGCCTCTTGTTTTGTTAGCTTGGTAATAATCGAAGTGGCATATATTCATTCCGCAGATTTAAATTCCACTTGGTTTAATTGAAATGCATTCATTCTCATTCCATGACATGTGAATTCATTCTATTCATATAGTATGTTCATATTACAGGTACAAACAGACCTGCTCCTGGATGGGCTAGGAGACACAAAATTGCTTTGGGAGCTGCTAGAGGTCTTGTGTACCTTCACACTAGATTCCACAAATCCATCATACACAGGAATATCAAGTCAAAAAATATACTTGTGGATAAAAATTATGTTGCTCATATTTCTGACTATGGTCTTCACAAGTTAATGAACTCAACAACAAATATTGAGATGTTAGAAGCTACTGCTTCCCAGGGATATAAAGCACCTAAAATTATCAATATGAAAAATGCCAATGCAAAGACTGATATATATAGCTTTGGAATTAGCATCCTCCTCATTTTGATATTAAAGTCACTTGGAAGGACCTTTGTGCTTCGTGGGGTCCCTTATGATTGTTGTATTTATGATGTCTTCTTAATTTCAAGATTTCTAGAAATGACAGTGACATATCCTTGTTAAGGATTCCGTTTCATGTTCATATCATTGTCTCCTTAAAATAATCAAGAAAAAAGACAAAAAGAGTACAATTTTGAGTATGTAATGGCAACTAATTGGAAACAAGGGTGGTTTATAAAGCACTACAGGCACCAAAATTTCTTCCAAACCAGAGGCTGGCTTTGGGCTGCAAGAACCCTAGGTTTCTGTGATAGCTTCCTCCCTCATTTAGTAACATCACTTACATGTGCCTCTTGTTTTGTTAGCCTGGTAATAATTGAAGTGGCATGTATTCATTCTGCAGATTTAAATTCCACATGGTTTAATTGAAATGCATTCATTCTCATTCCATGACATGTGAATTCATTCTATTCATATATTACGTTCATATTGCAGGTACAAATAGACCTGCTCCTGGATGGGCTAGGAGGGAAAAAATTGCTTTGGGAGTTGTTAGAGGTCTTGCGTACCTTCACACTGGATTCCAGAAATCCATCATACATGGGAATATCAAGTCAAAAAATATACTTATGGATGACAATTATGTTGCTCATATTTCTAAGTATGGTCTTCACAAGTTAATGAACTCAACAGAAAATATTGAGATGTTAGAAGTTGTTGCTTCCCAGGGATATAAAGCACCTGAACCTATCAAGATGAAAAATGCCAATGCAAAGACTGATATATACAGCCAACATAATAATACTATTTTCTTGATAAAAAAATTAAGGAAAAAGACAAAGTTGTGTTAGAGTGTGAGAACAAATATTGGAATCAATTGTAAGGCAAGGGTAGTTTAAAAAGTACTACATACCAAATTTTTTTCCAATTCATGCTAGCTTTGGCATGCCAGTCCTTCAGTTGATTTGATAGCATCCTCCTCATTTTGATATTAAAGTCACTTGGAAGGACCTTTGTGCTTCGTGGGGTCCCTTATGATTGTTGTATTTCTGGTGTCTTCTTAATTTCAAGATTTCTAAAAATCAAAGTGACATATCCTTGTTAAGGATTCCATTTCATGTTCATATCATTGTCTCCTTAAAATAATCAAGAAAAAAGACAAAAAGAGTACAAGTTTGAGTATGTAATGGAAACTAATGGGAAACAAGAGTGGTTTATAAAGCACTACAGGCACCAAAATTTCTTCCAAACCAGAGGCTGGCTTTGGGCTGCAAGAACCCTAGGTTTCTGTGATAGCTTCCTCCCTCATTTAGTACTAACATCACTTACATGTGCCTCTTGTTTTGTTAGCCTGGTAATAATCGAAGTGGCATGTATTCATTCTGCAAATTTAAATTCCACTTGGTTTAATTGAAATGCATTCATTCTCATTACATGACATGTGAATTCAGTCTATTCATATATTATGTTCATATTGCAGGTATAAACAGACCTGCTCCTCGATGGGCTAGGAGACACAAAATTTCTTTGGGAGCTGCTAGAGGTCTTACATATCGTCACACTCGATTCCACAAATCCATCATACACGGGAATATCAAGTCAAAAAATATACTTGTGGATGACAATTATGTTTCTCATATTTCTTACTATGGTCTTCACAAGTTAATGAACTCAACAAAAAACATTGAGATGTTAGAAGTTGTTGCTTCCCAGGGATATAAAGCACCTCAATTTATCAAGATCAAAAAGGCCAATGCAAAGACTGATATATACAGCTTTGGAATTGTATTACTTGAAATTCTCACAGGCAGGAGACCTGGTAGAACAAGCTCATCCAACCATATTGTTCATTTTCCAACAGTCGTGAAGAATGCAGTGCTTGAAGAGAGAATTTCAGAACTCTGACTATGGTCTTCACAACTTAATGAACTCAACAAAAAATACTGAGATGTTAGAAGTTGTTGCTTCCTAGGGATATAAAGCACCTGAACTTATCAAGATGAAAAAGGCCAATGCAAAGACTGATATATACAGCTTTGGAATTGTATTACTTCAAATTCTCACAGGCAGGAGACCTGGTAGAACAAGCTCATCCAACCATATTGTTGATTTTCCAACATTCATGAAGAATGCAGTGCTTGAAGATAGGATTTCATAACTCTTTGACCTTGAGCTTTTGCGTCCAATGAGAAGTCCAGCAGATGAAGGTCTTCTGCACGTTCTGCAGCTTGCAATGGGTTGTTGTGCTCCTTCTTCGTCAGTCAGGCCACATATAAAAGAGGTACTCTATCAACTTGAGGAGATTAGGCCAAAACCTCAATCCCCACATCTTGCCCTTTCCCCACAATACAATTCAGATGACAAGAGTAGTAGGGAGTTTTTGTTGGATGGCGGACAAAATTAAAGATGCAATTTAGTCATCCTTTCCTCACCTTTCCTTTGGAGGTCTATCACACCTTGATTTTTAGCCTCGCCACTTGGTAGAAGGAAAAATTACAGAAAAACCATTCTAGGAGCAAGGATCATGTTTTTTTAGCCTGAAACCTCCATATATGTCTTCTATGAGTACCTCTCGAGGTTGAATCTACTACTCGTCTACTACTACTTTTTATTTTGTCGCAATTGCTGTTATAATGGCTTCAGCAGTAGCAGAGGACGTGAATCCCCTTCACCACGGCCATACAGGCATGGCAGAATTCATCAAAACTTATTGCAAAGTGACTCTGCACCTAAATATTTGCTTTTCGTTGCTCTCTTCCTACTCCGGGTCTCTGAGGGCCAAGCAGAGTGATGATGTGAAGGCAGCCATGACGGTGAACCTCGTTAATTCTTGAAATCTTTCTGTTTGGGACACGGGCCTGAAAACAAGAAGAGCCAGGATGAATAAAAGAGAAAAAGGCGAAGAAAAGGCGACCCTCAAAGATTGTATTGAGGATTCTTGTTCACTGGATTTAATTTTTGCCACTTACCTGAATGTCGGACTTGGTCAGGCCTGGAACGTCAACATAGAACACATACTCCTTTGGCATTTCTTTGATGTCCACCGTAATCAGTAATGCCCTTGCCCGATGTATGAGAGCAGAAACCCTCACTACCCTGTTCGGATGTTCGTAGAAACCCTAACTGCCCTGTTCGATGTTCCGTAAATAATCAGTGATGCCCTTGCTCGATGTATGAGATGAGAAACTCTCACTGCTCTGTTCGGATATCCGTAGAAACCCTCACAGAGATTTGATCTTCTTTAATATATATTTACGCTGTATAACTGATTAAAAATAACAGTTTTTAATCTTAAGGTAGAGATTACTTGAATCGTCTAACATTAAAATCAAGGGTACACAATGGTACACGTAACTATTTAGGAAAGTTGTTTTCAAATAAGTACGCTTTACAGCGTAAAAATTAAAATATTTTAAAAATTGTTGACATTCAATTTTTCTTACATTACATGTAAAACCTCCCTAATACTAGATTGTATATGGCTTGTAGAGCTCCTCTAGATGCAATTAGATAAATGTAAAATATAATCATGAATTTCGAGAAGTAAGGAATTTGTTATTTTTTATTGGTAAAAATAAAATAAGATTCTTTTTATTATTAAAAGAGAGATTAATGAATAATTATTCTCTAAATGAATGTTATTTACCTAATTAATGTTAATTAATATTAGTATGGTTTATCTTTGATGGGGGTGTGCATTGAAACACAAATAAAGTGAGATGGTCAGGCAACCGATACAAAGCAACCTCCAGTTGGTACTGATGATAGACATGACGCATGGTAACAATAAGTGGGATACCCATCCCAAGTAGCATGAGTGGGTTGGAAGCCTCGAGAAGTTGGTGAAGTTTTATATAAACCATCACTGCAAGGTCTTCACCTATTTTTGGGTGTTGGTTATGGGAGTCAGGAGTAGTGGGATTGATGTAGCAGAGTGTGCATAGGTAGTATCATTATGCATGTCCACTAATGTTGGCCCAAATCGAGTGTAGAGAATATATGGAGTGCACTTTCTAGTTTCAAAGGGTAAGTTTCAGATTAGAGTGAGAATGGTCTCGAATCCAAGGGATAGGAACGTCAAATGCAGTGTAGTGACCACCGTCATTGAATTTTACACACAAAGAAATTTGTTTGTTCTCGAAGTGTCTTAGGGTTTTGGTGTTCAATTTATGGTTGGCATTTTTCACTATCTTTCCTTTTCGTGTTGTTGGCCCATAGTCACTCTGTAGAGTCGAATCCTATTGATGTGTAGTTGGTGTGGAGTTATGGCCACTCTAACACAGACGGTGGGAGTTTAGCGACATCGAGGATGGAGTGCCAAAAGAGTCGTGGTCTTGATGTGTTCAGTTGATTGTGCTTTTGGGGAGAATTGGTCGAAGGAGACCCAGATTTAGGGGTCGTGGCCTTTCTGCGTCTTGTGTGTTTGTGAAGCTAGTGTGGTCCCTCGTATGGAGAGGGTGTGGGGTTTGAATTGGTTAGAGGAAATGAGCTAGAATCGACTCATCATCGTGTTGAGGTAGAGGGGAATGGCTTGACGAGGAGCCGACCACCATGGGCAGCTTGGGGACCAAGCAGAGCGACCAGAAGAATGAGACGAGGAGGGTTGATTTTTAGAGGGAGAGGTTGCCCAGGGGCAAGCCCCATCACCTGGACGTGTGGTGAAGCCCCTGACATTGTAGTCAATTGTTGAACAATTTCCCGACATCCATGCAAGCTTGGACATCCTCTGGTAACAAAGGTATGAGGACAGGAATGAGGTAGTTGCTTATTAAAATGATTTCCAGTTTTCTCAAGGGGAAATCTTGGACTACATAGCTTAAATCTACCGCAACCAGCGTAGGTCTGACGAACGCCTAGATGAAATCGAATCTAGGATAGCTCACATTAATTTTCATGTCCATGAGGGGCATGGTCCACTTGCGACACCTAGAAATGCTCAAATGTAGAATCCTCCAATGAAGTATAGTTGTTATTAGTAGTTTTTATGTTCTTGTTGTTTTTTGGGTGTTAGTGCCAATCTGTCTTCTAGTTTTTTGTAAAAATTCTCTTTGTTTCTAAATGTTGCACTGCACTCTCGGCCAAAAAATCTGGTCGGAGTGAGGTCGAGATAGCAAACAAAATTATGCTCAGATGTAATCAATTTTTGTCGAAGTAATAGAAGCACCTTGTGTGACAAAAAGAAAATTAGTAAAGTTTATTCGATTTTAAGAATGTAAGAGATTATTCTAAGATCATCATAGTTTTTTTCACATAAAATATCAAGAAGATTGATAGGGTGACAAATATTTTAAAAATTAAAATAATGTAAATATAAAATGGACAATTTAAAAGAGTATATTTGTCTTGAAGATGAACCACATTAGTTCTTATGATGTGATTAATTCAAAAAGTATCTCTTTAATATTATAGATCACAAAAGTCTAAGATCTTACAAAAATATATTTCATTTTTAACCCTTTCAATGTAACAGAAGTAATAAACCCTTTTATCTTATAATGTTTTGAGAAATAACCAACACCTTAATGTCTCACATTATTAAAAAAATAATTTAATTTGATTAAATTTTTAATTTTAATATTAATTGATTTATTTAAATGAATTTGTCAAAACAATGGAAAAAAAAGGGTCGTTTAACTTGATTAAATTGAATTTTACGTTAAAATATTCCATATATACACGCACACGAAATCCAATTTCATGGGTTAGTTTAGTTTAATATTTTAGGATTCGAGTAAGGGTTTGAAAGTCAATGCGTTTTAGTGGATGTATATTGTTGAAGTTGCTTATTTGTTAAATATGATAATCAATATTTATGGATATAATAAAATATTTTAAATATTGTAAACTAGCATTTGTACCGAGAAGTGTACAGTAATGTAGGAGAGTAGAGAATGTCACAATAATTAAGTGAAATATATGGAAATTTTAGTTTGTATATATCTTTTAAAGAATATAATAGGAGTTTAAATTTAAAAAGAAAGTTACACTAACATAAAGTAACACTAACACAATTGTTCGAAAATAATGGCATAGTAATGATGGTATCCTTCCTCTTCGTGCTCCCTTCTCATCCTGTGCTTTACGATATGACATTTGAGAAGTGGAGAAAGTGCCAAGGTGAGATAATAATCAACAAATGACAAATATGAAGAGAGAAAATGAAGGAAATGAAACCCTTTGCACTCAAGAAGCATACAAAATGGATTCATGCACTCCCTCATATATTGGAAGAAATAAAAAAATCATGGAGCTCCTTGCCAATAATGAGAAAGAAAACAAATTTGGGAAAACAAATCTTGAGAAAGAGATGCTCTTTTGAATATAACAATAGGCTCAGAAGCATGTCTCAAATTTGGCTACTAGGCTTAGAAGCATCTCTTGCCAAATTTGGCTACTCTATGTGAAATTCCATTGAAATTAAAGTATATTGTTTCATTATGTAAAGACAATTTATCAAGCAATGGTTAACACCTCTATTTATCAAGCAATTTTATGCTAGTTAACACCTCTATTTCTCCAGCAAGTTGGTTGTGCTGCAAAGAGGGCTTTGGCAAGAGAATGAGGAAGAGTAGTGACCGTCCTGAGTACTGGATGAATCGTTTGGGTGGGCTGCACCCGGGCATAGACAAGAGGGACCTTGAGTTTTGGTTTATTAATTTGTAAACCTTGTTCCTTACAGCTCTGGAGAGGATTTCTGAATATAGACTAAAACCATAATTAAAGAGCTGAATGAGCTACATCATATCAGCCGTTTATGCAACTTAATATGGTATTTATATATTGGTCTCAGTATATATCATTGCGTTAAAATCGTTTTGTGCAAGAGTCTTTTGGGCATCCGTTAGTATAAGAAAGGTCATTTGCTACCATCTTTGCGAGGTTCGTCATCAACTATTATATTAAAAAAGCTTATCAACGGATCTCCAGAACAATCAAACCTCCAATCCGATTGGAACAAGATGATCCATCTAAGCTGCACATCCGCTTATTGAGATAAAAAGTTATTAAATATTAAATATTAATTAAAATTGATGTTTTATTTTATATGGTTGGAGAAACAAAAACATGTCCAGCATTTTGGCTAGGATATGTTGTTAGTGTTTTCTAGATTTTTTTCTCCCAAGCAAAAAAAAACAACTATCTTTTAATAATTTTAAATATATTTTTTACACACTTAATAAATACATACATTTTAAAGCATTTATTCCATTCATATATAAAAAATAATAATTTAATATTTCAAGTATATTAATGGGGAATAAAAAATCAATTAATCTATTTAATAGTGATAATTTCATATTTGATTATAAAATTATTTGTAAACTTATATTCTTAAAAATAAATGAAAAAAATTAGATAAAAAATTATATTATTTTTCTCCATTATGTAGATTTTTAATTAATAATTTTCAAATATCTAAACTGAATTTAATTAGCAAATATATATTCTGAAGTTAATGTTTTTAAAAAAAGAATATATAAATAAAATATTTATAAAATTCCAGTACAACATTCTCTTCACTTTCAGTTTCAGAGTAGGGAGGTGATAATGATTTGCCAGTCAGTAATGAGATGTCCATGTGTGCTAATTAATCTCATTGTTGGTGGATGGTGTTAGTCATTAGTATTTTCACTATCTTTAGATGACTATAGGATGGTTCTAGATTTATGACAACAACATTCCTTGAATATTATGAGTTTCAGAAATCTCACTGCCTTCATTATCCTTATAAAACTTTTTTCACTATTCCTTAGTTTTCCCTCTCAAGGTCACCCTATTGCTCCTGAAAGACTCATTATGGGCTCCTACATCTCATTTTCATCCTTCTTTTCTACCTAAGACCTCATTGCCCCATTTCCCCCCTATCAATAGACTCCATCCTCCCTCTAGGGTTTCTTCGTTTTGGCTCATTCCCATGTCCCTTTGGGAAAAATAACCTATAACCATACTCTGTTTTCACCTGAAAAGCTCCAAGCCAAATTTTAATCAAAATCAGGTCAAAGGACCCTCCCACTAGGTCATTAGGGTTTTTTTACATGTTTTAAGGTCACCATTGGATGTTTCAGGCACTGTTTTTCCTTTGCTAGAATCTGGCTCAGATGTAATAGAATTTCAAGACATGGTTATTCAAGAAGGACCTAAAATATTTTCAAAGAAGACTTTCCCTTCAGTTCAGAGTCTACACATGAGGAAAATGGACAAACTTCGGCACCTCTGCAGGAGTGTTAAAAGGTCTATTAGCAGAAAGTATTGATAAGGTAGGTGGTTTGCTCCTAAATGAAAACAACTTACAACAAAGGAGAGAAGGAACACTTGGTCTTGTAGGTAAATAGGGTTATGAACTTGATGGTCCAGTTGAGTGCCAAAACATTGATCAATTGCAGAAAAAGACATGGAGGAAGCACACAAGGCCAGTTTCGCTTCAAATTATGTTTCTCAACAAATGAAGACAAATTTGACAAACGTGAGGGAGATTTTTGTCAATCATAGGTAAATAAAGAAAAAAATCCTTCAGATTTTACACAGGTATCATGGTTTGGGAGAAATGTTAAAATTACAGGAGCTACAAGAGGCTTGCTGCACTTCTAGAGTGACCTTGGGAAAATCAAGTTTTCTCATAGCTGGAGTGTCCAAATGACTTTCTTGATGAGTCAAATGACAACAAAACTGGAAGATATTTCCAATGAGCTATCATGAGCTCAATTTTGCGTTAAGGAAGGCCTCCAAAAGTTTCCTGCACTAGCACTCTGCCTTTCTGCACCATCATTCAACAATTTTTGACTAGTCTTAGGAGAATCAACTTTTGACAGGTCAAATCAACTCCAATCAGAAAAAAAAGGTAGATTTGGAAAGTAGATAGGATAAGATTTCCAACAAGCTATCATGGGCCCAATTTGGACACTAGGAAGGCCTCCAAATTCCCTTTTCAAAAAGGCACTGCACCCTCAGAAACTGGCACTGCGTGCTCAGAAACTGGTGTTGCGCCCTCAGCATTGGCGATGCGCCCTTGGATAGAAAGGTTTTATAAGTGATACAATCACCCAAATCAAGTCAAATTGCTTCCAAATCTTGTCTCAAGTATTCTAAGGCACTAATAGAGGTAAGTACATGACATGAGCTCATCTTCAAGCTATTTTGGTCATTATTTAATTGAATGGAAGTGAAACCCTAAGAAGGAACCCTAAGTCTTAACATTGAAATCACTATTTCATCCATTACTTCATCCTCCTTTTAGAAAATCAGTGATAAGACAGAGAGATCGCATTGTTTTAGGGTTGTCATTCATCCAAGATTTCCCCTACATCCACTCCCTTCATTCACTCATTCCATTCACTTGCAAAATTTCCATTTCATGCTCTCCCTTCATCTCATTTCACATCAGCCCTAGGGTTTCCAAAAAAAGAGTAAAGATGTCAGAGGGTGAAGATAATGGTAGTGAGACACAAATGCCAAAGAGACATGATCATAATGGTGATGACAGTGGTGCTAAGGAACAAAGACCAAGAACTACTTCAAGAAAAACCAAATTGCAAGCTCAAAGCTACAAAAGGCCAAATCAAGACTTGAAACCCTAACCAAGAAAAATGAAGGGGTAAAGCTGAATTTTCTTGTTGATGTTTCTTTGCAGGCCTCCCAACCATGATCAGCAAGTTAAAATCCAATTTTGGCACATTTTTGCAATTTTGAAATTTTGACTGTTTGGCTAGCAGAAAAAAGGGCCAAATGTCCAGCGCCACTGGCGCTGCGCTCTTTTTTGGGACACTAAAATGAAAAATGGCTTACATATTCATGATACTCATGCCAAGGACATCACCCTCAGAAAGGTTCAAGTCATTTGGAGTAGAACTGATCCCTAAAAAGGGCCAAAAACAAGAAAAAAAATCACCTTTCTGCCCTCTTTTCAGCACTGGCGCTGCGCCCTAAGAAGTCTTGGGATAATGGATTTTTGACTATGCAAATGGAAACCAAACTGAAAACTAAAGGAAGGTCTAGAAACTAGACAAGATATTCCTTCCAATGAGCTATCATGGAGCTCATTTGGACACCGGGAAGGCCTCCACATCTCAACTGCAACTTAAGTTATTTTTCCAGTTTTGGCACTGCGCCCTTGGCCTGGCGCTGCACCCTTGATACCTGGCGCTGCGCCCTTTCCAGAAAGTCAACAAAAGACACTTGGAGTTATCTTGAAAGTTATTGAGAGGCCTTAAAGGTAAAATGATTCCCAAATTAGCTCAGAGGTTAGCTTAGAAGTTATTTTTTCATTTATGAGTTTGGGATATTTGTGCCTTGGGCCTTGCATGGTCTCATAGGAAAAAATGACTTAAATGTGTAATTAATGACATTTTGGAACCCTAGCTAGGGTTTTTCTCCTCATTTGCAAGTTAAATACTACATGGAGGCTCCATTTTTATGGTTGGTTGTGGGTTGATTGTTGAGTTCAATATCATAGACTTAGAGTTGAGAAGAAATTGGCTTTGGAGTTTTGTGAATGTTTTGATTTGAATGGCAATGGAAGAAGCACATTTGCATGATTCATGAACATGGTTAATGGTGATGTTTTTCTAATTTAGTACTTGTCTTCTTATGTTTTCATATTGTTTCATCTTTTCTCATGCAATAGAGCAGAAATTTTAGGTTAAGATATGCTGTTAGAGGCACCGTTAAGTCTGTTTGCCATCTCTTGCTTAGATGTTTTCCTCTCCTAGGTCTGATTGGAGAATTCTTGATTGCTCTCTAGTTCCACTTAGCTTGTTGTCTTAAGAATGGTTCAATGGAGTCAAGCCAAAGAAGTTTATGGTATGCCCTGTCCTTTGGTGTAGCTTAAAGATCCGTTTTTGAGGTCTTTCTTTGAAGTATTTCTTACTAGGGTTTAGGCTAAAGAAGTTTATGGTTTGCCCTGTCCTTTGGTCTATCTTGAAAAGTCATTTCAAAGGTCTTTGAAGTCTGATTAAAGAACTTAGGAGTTCCCTGCTCTTTAATCATTACTTTCTTGTTATCTTACATGTTTTCTTTCTCTGAAGGTAAAAAACTAGATATTTTATGAGTTCCTTTCTCTCTAGGGTTTGCTCGATTGTTGTTTTAAAGTTTACTTGGTGAAGATAGGTCAAAGAAGTTTATGGTGCGCCCTGTCCTTTGATTATTTCTTTAACATAGTGATCTTAAGAACCCTTCTTGTTATGGTATATGTTAAAGGATTCTTAATTTCCCTTTAAACCTACTATGTTCACAAATTTAATGTTCATTTCACTCAAATAAGCTACTAAGATCCATTTGGCTTTGTTAACTTTCCCTATGAAACACCGTTGATTCATTGTTGTCTTTTCAAACCTTTCACAGATCCCATAGCCCAATGGTTTGAACCTCTCTTACTCTATATGTTCTACTTAATAACTTACCGAGCCAAACAAAACAAACAAACAAACCCTATCCTTCTAACTAGCCTAAAATCAATATCCTAAAAACAAACAAGTTATACTTTTTATACAAATATAGAGAGAGCCCTCTCCTCTGAGTCCAGGAAGGCTAGGTCCTAGGTCTCCAAAGTTGGTTTGATGTTACCCTTGTTCAATTTGGTCTTGCCAATCTGACAAATTACAGGGACCTAACATAATGGCGACTCCACTGGGGATCTGAGTAAGTAACAACTTAAATATTCCTTAAGAACTCACAAATCCCCTGTCAAAACTTAGATAAATCAAGTGTTAGCCAAGAAAATTATATGATTGATTCACCATACTAACACAATGATGACCATACTAGGGGACACTTATTGAAAAAACACATATTTCATTAAAATTGGAAAAATTATATTATAAGGACATGACTAAAATTGACAATTTGGTTATTTTTAAATTCTAGATCCACTTTTAATTCCAATTTTAATGAAATATGTGTTAAAAGCTTAGTGTTACATAAAGAACTCAGAAAATCCAAAAATATCAAGATTTGTATCCAATTGTTGATGGTGGACAATAAACAAAGCCTCAAAACAGTTAGCATCATCCACCTGGTGACTCCACTGGTTTTCAGTAGGCATGCTGACTCCACTGGTTATCCATAGAATCCACTAGGAACTTATTTTGTCATTAAACATAAAAAGAACCCAGTCAAGAATACTTTGTGGATTAAGTATTTCTTTCACAGAGGGGTTTGTCCTTGAAGAATGTCACAAACTTTCAACCTCTCTTATTTTTGGATCTAAGTTCTGGGTTCTAGAAGAATCTATACCAGGCCTCATCCTGACCCAAATACTCCTGCAATAGTTTACAATCCTGAAAGAATCCTTAGGAAGTCTCATAGATCTAAAAACTCAACTGTTAGCAGCCCTATCCACAAAGCAAGTTCCCTACCTGAAAACCCTAAAAGCTTGCAAAATACCTGGTTGTTGATGGTGGACAACAACCAACCTCAATAAAGTTGTAAATCATCCACCTGACGACTCCAAAACTCTCAATAAGCCAAAAGACTCCACTGAAATAAGAACCTGAAACATGACCAGTCATCCTAGAAAGAGAGAGTATTCAAGCCCAAATTGGATTCAAGAAATTATTGTTTTTATCTATAACTATGTTCTATCCTACTTTAAGCCTGATCAAGAATACATTGATGAGGTCTACATTGATCATTGTGTTAGCCACCTATAAAATTTGTTATAGCAAAAGGTGGCTAAGACTTTTTGAGCCTTCAAGGAACAAATTTTATTACTAAAAAGTGTTGGTTCTTGAAGACTCTTGAAGGCCTCATGCCTCTTTCCAAATCTTCACTGCTGTTCCTTTTTATACTCAGAAGTTCTGTTGATTTCATGAGAAGAAACTGCTGCAAAATCATCATTTTTCACCTCCCTCCACTCAAAACTAACCTTCATTTTGCTCTCCTTTTTCTCCATAAAACTCCTCTATTTTCATGATCCCTCTTCTACCCTTCATGAAAATCATTTTTACAGGTTAAGAACTCACTCTTTGGCCTTATCGAAACCCACCAATTCCTTTGAAAAACATTGAAAAATGCCTAAAAAACACATTTTCATATTATGGACTTAAGCCCCCTTGGGCTAAATCCTAACCACTTCCCCACCATATGCTTTGAGGCTGGAACCAAGCGCCAACCCTCCAAGCACTTATCGCATCGCCCAATCGCCTTTAGCCCCTTCCTCCATAAGCCCCCGGTCATACTACCCTTCATATAACCTTCGTCCCCGCAGTCGGGCGCCAAGCCGCATTATAAATCAATAAAAGACCTTTGGTTATATTAATTCTTTGATTTTTATAAATCTCCGCCGGTTCAACTTTAATTCGTTCTCCACCTTCAATCTGATCTGCAGATCGATGGTGCGGAGTCCATCAGCTCGGTGGTCTCCGCATTCCACTCACCATTCCAAAAAACCGCGCGGTATTCATCGCACCACCTTTGGGGCAAGGGTGGTCTATTCTCGATCGGCAGCGATTCCATATGCTGGCCGACGCGTGTCCCGTGCACTATTTGAAAACCGCCCCCCCATCGCGCATTAAAGTTCGGCAGCAAACCCGGCGCGATATTGCTGTACACCGTCCGATCTGGGGCGGGTCATCCGACGGCTATCGCTCACCGAAGATGCCCGACGGTTAACCGGGCTACGGTGCGGTCTTTAGAGCATCTCCACCGTCGATCTGATCTGTAGATCGACGGCCCACATTTCATCACCCAGATTCGATTGCCCAGTCAATGTTTTCCGCTTTGACCTTCCATTTTTCGCTCCCGACTGTCGATCTCTGCGCGATCGACGACCCTGATTTAAAATTTTCTTCCGCCTTCGCTACGCCTTCTCCCGATCAATCCTGATCGTTGGATGATGCCATCCAATGGCCACGCTTCCCCCACACATCCTCTGCAGCAATAAACCTATATATGCAGGATTTTTTTTAATATTGTTTGTATTTTGCAGGGTTTAAATGGTGTTCTCGCCATTTTTTGAAGAAAATTCAGAAGCAGAGGGTGACGATCCTCCCTCCTTCTATTTTTCAAAGAGAAACACTTGCAGGTGTTAAAATCCACGTTTCGTCAATCATCCATGAGGCATTGATGCCATTCGATCCCTGCGCAGCCCTGCACATTAGCAAAACACAGTAAAACGGGCACAGTAAGCTAGTATCAGTGATGAAGAGCAAAATTTATCAGGACAGAGGGTTAAAGATAGATTTTGTGGGGATCACGGCTAAGAATGTTTATCAAAATCCTAATCCCCGATTAAAACATAGTTTGGAGAAAATTTCAAGTGTTTATCAAACAGGAAAGCCTCCACTGCCACTGTTGAAGCAAATTGATCCCTCTAGCTACTACGACGCCACCTATGCCTAAAAACATTCATATCTGAGGCCGGAGTTATTGATCAGGATCAGATATTTGTCTCAAAGCACAGCCAAAGAGTAAATTCTGCCAAGGAACTTAATGACAAACATTCGTAGAGTTACTTTGACATCACCCGGAGCCTCAAAGGTCAGCAAAAGCTCCCACCGAGCTTAATCTTTATGTAAAAACATTTAATACAGAGTACACCCATGTAAGTTTCTTCATTGAGCCCCTCAAAGGCCAAGAAGCCATTGAGTCTGTATTAATTGTAATTGAAGATCTTTATCAGATCTCACCTCCTCATTCTTCTATATATACTTCTGCAGAAGATGAGTGAGGTGTTGGTTGTAGAACTTTGAAATACATCTGAGCTTAAACTTCTGACTGTAAATAGTGTTCACTGGCCTTTGGAGCTCTGCTTGTAATAGATAAGTTAGGCTGAGATGAGTAGATGATTGCTAAACTAAAGCATTGGACTTAAAGCTGTAACTGGTTTGGAGCATCAATACAAGCTGATTTATGGGATCCTGGTCTATGTTGACGGTGATGTTTTTCTCATTGTAACTTGTTATTTTGTTTTTGTTTTCACTGTGTTTCATCTTCTCTTATAAAGAACAACTTGCATAGAGTTAGGACCTACTGTATATCAGTAACCTTCTCTGACTGAAAATCTTTATCTGAATGTTTTCTTCCAATATATGTTATTTGGGAATGATTTAATTCAGTTTAAGCATAGGAATGCTAGCGTTCCCTCATCTTATTTCCTTAGTTGAATATTATTCGTAAATGTTATGTTCAGTATTAGTTAAGTAGAGATGAACTATGGAAGATATGGGGTGCCCTAGCCCTAGTTTTATCCCTAAAGGCTGTCTGGACGTTTCCCTTGGAATGTGTTAAAAGCTGGCTAGTTTCAAAGTACTTACCAGATCTTAGGCCATTCTGTGTTGTCTTTGTGTTGGTCTTGAAAGTAACCAAGTAAAGCAGAGCTAGGAGAGGATTTGTGGTGAGCCCGGCCCGCTAGTTTCTACTACAAAAGTTGCCTTCAAGTTTTCCCTTTGTTTAAAAATGTTTTCTATTGAAAGTGTATCAAAGGCTGGCTAGTTTAAAAGCACTTATCAGATCCTAGTTTTCTTTTATGTTCTTCTCAAGTGTTTGTCAAAGGCTGGATAGTTTAAAAGTACTTACCAGATCCTGGGCTGCTCTTTGTTCTGCATCTGTTTAATTTTCCTTCTTATTGTATCATTTCATTCCATAAATCAATATTCAAAGAGATCCTTAGACATAGATAACTTTCCCCATGGACCACTCTTGCCTCTTCCTGTTCCGATTAAACCCTATTATGACTCCATAGCCCAATGGACTAAAACCTGCAATTATCTGTCTTTTTGGCCGAAGCTTATTCTGATTGTTTGCAACTTCTCACCTTTGGAACTCTTTGCATTTAGAACTTTCCACCTCAAACAGTAATCATGCTCAACCATCCAAAAACAAAACAAACCCTTGGCCTTCATAACTAGCCTAATATTATTACCCCAAACTTAAAAGACAAATCCATATTTGTACTTATTGGAGAGATCCCTCTCCGGATTCAGGAGGGCTAGATCCTAGAATCCCAAAGTTGGTTGAAACGATGTTTCTCCCTGAGATCGGACTTTGCCAATCTTGCTGATTACAGGGAGCTAACATTTCTGGCGACTCCACTGGGGAGAAATCTGAGAGTCTATAATTGCTAAATACTTGTTCTTGTGTCCCATTGTCATCGCTAACATTTCTGGTGACTCCACTGGGGATCGAACCCAGAATCATTTTCATTTTTATAAAACTTTGAGAGTAAAAAGCAGCCTTTTCAAGCACTACCAAACAATGGTAATCATGATAAAACTTGTTGAATCAGTGACAAACTAGGAAAACCCTAGGATTCTCATAAGACTTTATCTAAACCTTGAAAAATCAGCTGGCTTAGCCATAAGAGTAAACTGTCTTTGTCTCATAACCGTAGCTAAGTTTTGAAACAAAGTTAGGTTATTCTTAAAAACCATACAACTGAAAAATAACTCAGAAAAATCTAAAAATATTTCAGATTGGTACCCAATAAACATGGTGGTGGACTATAAAACCTTTTACCTCCTTAGGAGCTAAAAACTTCCACTTGGCAACTCCACACTCCGAAACTCCCAGAAGACCAAATGACTCCACTGGTAGAAGACCCTGAACTGATTGACCAGACACAGTGACCTCTTTCTTAATTTACAAACATGATTCCAAGGATACAACGAAGATATGCCCCAATGAGTAGAGATCATATCCCTGGGTTTCCACATAAGATGCCCTAGGTGAATTGGGATTACAACCTGCCTATTTTCCAAGGTGAAAAATTTGATAACCCATTGTTACATCTTATCAAATTTCACATACATGTATGGAGGTTAAAGGTTGAATGGCATGAAGATTACCTAATGAAAATGTTCATGCTAACATTAGAAGAAAAAGCTAGGGATTGGTATGAATGCTTGAGATCTAGTAGTTTGTTTTCTTTAAAAGACCTTGAATATGTGTTTTATGAGAACTATAAAGAAAACACTACATCATTATCATGGGGTGAAATATATTATGATCCATCACAAAACATCACCCAACACGTTATAGATAATGATGAAGCTCTGGAAGAAATGCATCCTGAAGATCTTTTAATAGCCATTCATGAGTTTAATCTCTTTTTGAAAGATTATAAGAATATTGATGATCAGGAGCAGCCCTTTATTTTTCTAAATCAAGAGCAAATTCAACCCCTACAAGAGCTAGACAATGCCCAAGACATGTATTATGATCAACACATTATAGAAAATGATGAGCAAACTTGCAAAGAAAGCAATGAAGAAGGTTGTCAAGAAATGCTTGATTGCCTACCTATATCTTGTACTATGCTGATAAGAGAATTTCATGACCAAAATGCAAATAATAATAGTGAGCAGTGCTTAAAAAAAACAAATAGCCATTTGGAAAACACGGAACCTGAAATTGAGGAGACATCAACACATATAGAATCCTTTCCTTTGTGTCATAAATCAGTTCCGATTATACAACAAGAATGGCATCCTGATTATGAGAAGAAGATAACTCGTGAACCCAATGTACAAACCATGTATCATAACAATCATGAGGAATTTTCTGAAACACAAGAAGATCAGGCAATAAAAGAAATACCTCGAAGTATCTCTGCGAGCACAAGTGAAGTTCCCCTGGAAGAGGCTCAAGATGACATCAAGCCTCAAAATCAGCCAATACAAGATAAGGAGGATGTGGATACCTCTGTTGTAAGCAAAAAGAAAACCCCTTCTCTTCTAACAGAGGGAGAGATTGATTTAGTATTGAACAAAATACCAACCTCCAAACCTTCATTTGAACCAAACGCTTCCGCTCATTTACCTACTCCGTCTTGTTGTATTGATACAGAGAAGAAACTTGTAGATCAACTGAAAAAAGAGAAAACTAATGACCCAATATGTTCGACTGACGAAATTGTTTATTCATATGATTTTCCGAATTTCGATCAATCTGATGATGATGATGAGTTTCAAGCAGAAATTAATCACGTGGGGCAACCTGCATTCGATTGGTGTTATGAGTTTCACCATTGTCAACTTGAAAGAAGAAATCACCCATTTCAATCCATCACAAAAAGCTTTCACATAATTGGGAATCAACAGTCTTGCAACTCGAAAGGGTGAAGAGCTGAGCAATAAAGAAATTTTTGAGCAAAATGAGCTTTCTCTTGAAAAAGAGGAAACCTTTAAATACTCCCCTGCTCAAGAATATAATAACCTCTTCATAGAGTTCAGTTCACTGAATCCAAGCATACCAGGGTTACAAGAGGACGACACTGCCAAATATGATGAATCCTTTATTTCAGATAACGAAGAAGATGAGGGAGAAAAACAAATACAAGACTATCCTGCTGTGGATATACCATCTTCCCAAGAAGAGACTTCTCCCTTCATTAATGTCAAACTGTCATCCAAAGAACCTGAATGTATATTAGAAGCAAGCATATGTTTAGAGAAAGAAAATATTTCACTTTTTGCTATTGTGTAGGTTAAAGATGACGATACTTCCAAGCTACATACTGAAGAGATAGTCCTCAAAGCTGATGTCTTGGAAGTAGATAATCTACCAATTATGGAGGACCATAAAGAAGAGAACCTCCATCTTTTCTTTGTTGATCCTTTGGAAGAGTGTGTGGAGGTCCCGACTGGCTCAAATTATCAAGCATGGATCCTTTAAAAGAGCCAAAGACATGAAAAACTGTCACCTTCTGTGAGAGCCTTGATATTGAAGGTTAGTATTCAATATGTTCTATTGATACCTCTGACAAGCAGCCAGAGTTTCTTCTTCTTCTTGACATTACTCAGCTGGCTGCATTGGCACTTTTTATCATATGAATATGTAAATACTCCATGTTTAGAATAGGTTAGATAGGAATGTCGATAAGGCTCAACCTTTGAGCATTTATTTAGTTGTTGTTTTCTGCTTTGAAGAATACAAAGGAACAAAAATACAAAAACAATGAAAGAAAGAAAAGAGGGAAGATTATGAAAACAAGAATGGTATAGCCCCATACCAAAAAAGAGAAACAAATCTGAAAGTGTGCAAGCTTAAATGCCACTCCTGAAAAACACACTTCTAGTTAGTCAAACAGCCTAATCTTGACTAATTATTTTTAAAGTTACTGCTGATAGGATAGTGAATTCGATTTTCCAAACTGTTTAATCTTGGTTTATTAGTAGGTAGATTAGGATAGAAATTAAAGGTTCAAACATGCTCAAAATATGAACCTAAGTTTCCAAAGAGAATGACTCAAATCTATTTTTAAATTCTGAGTCAAAAAAGAGGTAAATATGGTTCTAATCAACTCAAAATCTGAACCAGAGAACAAGAAAGAAACAACTCAAACAAGAATCAAAATAGAGCTGTAAAGAAAAGAGGAGGCCATGATGAGAAACTTTCAGATCTTGAGCCTTCCATTTTGATTTAATTTTCTGCAAAAATAAATGTCTATGTGCAGCTTGTCTTTTATGCCATAGACCAGCATCAAGTTAGACTATTCAATCCTGACTTGAGTGCTTTTCAATTTTTGTTGTCGAATTTAGAGAATAAAAATCTGTTGGACAGTTTAATCCCAACAGATGGTAGAATAGGTAGAGAAGCATCTGAACTCAACTGTTTAATCTGAGTTCAGGGAGAAATAAGGAGTAGAATCAGATTAGTTTTATGCTTTCAAAAGAATAAAATGTTGTGAAAAGAGTTTGCCAATCCAAGTACTTAATGAAGAAAATGTTAGATCGTAGGATTGCAGGTAGAGTTTGTATTGATGAAGATCCATTGTTTTTATGGCTGCTAATATGTTTTCAGAGCAAGATCATCCCAGCAAAGGAAGGGCAGCCCAATGGATGAGGCACAGGTCAGCCTCCCAGAGAACACAATGGATGTGGCACAGGTCAGCCTCCCAGAGAAAGCAAGTATGAAGTTCTTGATGCCTTCAAGAAGGCACCATCCCCAAGTGGAGCCACTGTTAGCCACCTATAAAATTTGTTATAGAAAAAGGTGGCTAAGACTTTTTGAGCCTTCAAGGAACAAATTTTATTACTAAAAAGTGTTGGCTCTTGAAGAATCTTGAAGGCCTCATGCCTCTGTCCAAATCTTCACTGCTGTTCCTTTTTATACTCAGAAGTTTTGCTGATTTCATGAGAAGAAACTGCTGCAAAATCATCATTTTTCCCCTCCCTCCACTCAAAAATAACCTTCATTTTTCTCCCCCTTTTCTCCATAAAAATCCTCTATTTTCATGATCCCTCTTCTTCCCTTCATGAAAATCATTTTTACAGGTTAAGAACTCACTCTTTAGCCTTATCAAAACCCACCAATTCCTTTGAAAAACATTGAAAAATGCCTAAAAAACACATTTTCATATTATGGACTTAAGCCCCCTTGGGATAAATCCTAACCACTTCCCCACCATAGGCTTTGAGGATGGAACCAAGCGCCAGCCCTCCAAGCGCTTATCGCATCGCCCAATCGCCTTTAGCCCCTTCCTCGATAAGCCCCCGGTCATACTACCCTTCATATAACCTTCAGCCCCGCAGTCGGGCACCAAGCCGCATTATAAATCAATAAAAGACCTTTGGTTATATTAATTCTTTGATTTTTATAAATCTCCTCTGGTTCAACTTTAATTTGTTCCACACCTTCGATCTGATCTGCAGATCGACGGTGCAGAGTCCATCAGCCCGGTGGTCCCCACATTCCACTCACCATTCCAAAAAACCACGTGGTATTCATCGCACCGCCTTTGGGGCAAGGGTGGTCTATTCCCGATTGGCAGCGATTCCATACGCTGGCCGACGCGTGTCCCGTGCACTATTTTAAAACTGCCCCCCCATCGCGCATTAAAGTTCGGTAGCAAACCCAGCGCGATATCGCTGTACACCGTCCGATCTGGAGCGGGCCATCCGGCGACTATCGCTCAACGAAGATGCCCGACGGTTAACCGAGCTACGACGCGGTCTTTAGAGCATCTCCACCGTCGATCTGATCTGCAGATCGACGACCCACATTTCATCACCCAGATTCGATCGCCCAGTCAACGTTTTCCGCTTTGACCTTCCATTTTCCGCTCCCGACTGTCGATCTCTGCATGATAGACGACCTTGATTTAAAATTTTCTTCCGCCTTCGCTACGCCTTCTCCCGATCAATCCTGACCGTTAGATGATGCCATCCAATGGCCACGCTTCCCCCACACGTCCTCCGCAGCAATAAACCTATATATGCATGATTTTTTTTAATATTGTTTGTATTTTGCAGGGTTTAAATGGTGTTCTCGCCATTTTTTGAAGAAAATTTAGAAGCAGAGGGTGACGATCCTCCCTCCTTCGATTTGTCAAAGAGAAACACTTGCAGGTGTTAAAATCCACGTTTCATCAATCATCCATGAGGCATTGATTCCATTCGATCCCTGCGCAGCCCTGCACATTAGCAAAACACAATAAAACGGGCACAGTCAGAGAGTATCAGTGATGAAGACCAAAATTTATCAGGACAGAGGGTTAAAGACAGATTTTGCGGGGATTACGGATAATAATGTTTATCAAAAGCCTAATCCCTGATTAAAACACAGTTTGGAGAAACTTTCAAGTGTTTATCAAACAGGAAAGCCTCCACTGCCACTGTTGAAGCAAATTGATCCTTCTAGCTACCACGACGCCACCTATGCCTCAAAACATTCATATTTGAGGGTGGAGTTATTGATCAGGATCAGATATTTGTCTCAAAACGTAGCCAAAGAGTAAATTCTGCCAAGGAACTTAATGACAAACATTCGTAGAGTTACTTTGACATCACCCGGAGCCTCAAAGGTCAACAAAAGCTCCCACCGAGCTTAATATTTATGTAAAAACATTTAATACAGAGTACACCCATGTAAGTTTCTTCATTGAGCCCCTCAAAGGCCAAGAAGCCATTGAGTCTATATTAATTGTAATTGAAGATCTTTATCAGATCTCACCTCCTCATTCTTCTATATATACTTCTACAGAGGATGAGTGAGGTGTTGGTTGTAGAACTTTGAAATACATCTGAGCTTAAAATTTTGACTGTAAATAGTGTTCACTGGCCTTTGGAGCTCTGCTTGTAATAGATAAGTTAGGCTGCGATGAGTAGATGATTTCTAAACTAAAGCATTGGACTTAAAGCTGTAACTGGTTTGGAGCATCAATACAAGCTAATTTATGGGATCCTGGTCTATGTTGACGGTGATGTTTTTCTACTTGTAACTTTTTATTTTGTTTTTGTTTTCAATGTGTTTCATTTTCTCTTATAAAGAAAAACAATACATAGAGTTAGGACCTACTATATATCAGTAACCTTGTCTGACTAAAAATCTTTATTTATATGTTTTCTTCCAAACTGTGTTATTTGGGAATGATTTAACTCAGTTTAAGCATAGGAATGCTGGTGTTCCCTCATCTTATTGCCTTAGCTGAATATTATTCTTGAATGTTATGTTCAGTATTATTTAAGTAGAGATGAACTATGGAAGATATGGTGTGCCCTGGTCCTAGTATTATCCCTAAAGACTGTCTGAATGTTTCTCTTGGAATGTGTTAAAAGCTGGCTAGTTTCAAAGTACTTACCAGATGTTAGGCCATTCTGTGTTATCTTTGTGTTGGTCTTGAAAGTAACCAGGTAAAGCAGAGCTAGGAGAGGATTTTTGGTGAGCCCGGCCCGCTAGTTTCTACTCCATAAGTTGCCTTCAAGTTTTCCCTTTGTTTAAAATGTTTTCTATTGAAAGTGTATCAAAGGCTGGCTAGTTTAAAAGTACTTACCAGATCCTAGTTTTCTTTTATGTTCTTCTCAAGTGTTTGTCAAAGTCTGGCTAGTTTAAAAGTACTTACCAGATCCTGGGCTGCTCTTTGTTCTGCATCTGTTTAATTTTCCTTCTTATTGTATCATTTCATTCCATAAATCAATCTTCAAAGAGATCCTTAGACATAGATAACTTTCCCCATGGACCACTCTTGCCTCTTGCTGTTCCGATTAAACCCTATTATGACTCCATAGCCCAATGCACTAAAACTTGCAATTATCTATCTTTTTTGCCGAAGCTTATTCTGATTGTTTGCAACTTCTCCCTTTGGAAATCTTTGCATTTAGAACTTTCCACCTCAAATAGTAATCATGCTCAACCATCCAAAAACAAAACAAACCCTTGGCCTTCATAACTAGCCTAATATTATTACCCCAAACTTCAAAGACAAATCCATCTTTGTACTTATTGGAGAGATCCCTCTCCGGATTCAGGAGGGCTAGATCCTAGAATCCCAAAGTTGGTTGAAACAATGTTGTTTCTGTGATCGGACTTTGCCAATATTGCTGATTACATATCCCTAACACATTGGAAAGATCTCAAGCCTCAAAAAGCTAAGCCTCAAATTGCAGACCATGAACATACTTATACACCTGTGCCTACCCCAAATACACCTGTGGAAGACCTAGTGAAACATGAGCCTCATGCTACCTTTCCTGCTCTTGCTGAAACCTCAAACAATCATAAATATCCTTCTGTACTACCTATTCCCATAAAAATCCCAAACATATACAAACCTTTGGTTTTACCTCCTATCCTCCAGGCCCTCCCTGCAAATCTTGCAAATAAGCTACCCGGTTTTGATGGAGAAAATACAAAGATCATCGCTGAAAAACACATTCAAAATCTTGAGGATTTACTTGACCTATTTGAAGTAGGAAAAGATGATGTGTGTATTAGAATTTTTGCCTTATAATTACAAGGAAAAGTTAAAAGTTGGTTTAAGGATCTTCCAGCTGCAAGCATTAGAAATTTTCATCAATTCACTCAAGTTTTCCTAGATAGGTGGGTAGTCATAGGAAATGTTTTTCTCATCATAGAGGAATACAACCATTTAAAAAGATAGCCAGGGGAGACAGTACAACACTTTTTAGCCAGGTTCAATAAAGTATACCATGCAATACTTTCTAAGATAAAGCCACCCCCAGAGTGGGCTCTCTTGCACTACCCAAATGCCTTTGACCCAGAGATAACATTCCAGATAAGAGAAAGGGACCTTTCAACACTGGAGGAAATGAAAAGTATGGTAGTTGATGTAGAAGCCAGCATGATGAATAGGGAGGCAAAGCTATGAGCAGTAAAGAAGGACAAAGTAGATCAAGAGAAACTGATATCTTCGGAGATAAAGCTAGAGATGTTGACAGACACAATTAGCAAAATGATGCATATGATTGGCGGGAAAGAGGAAGAGTACAAGGTTGAGGTTGGAGTTGATTATTCAAAACAAAGGGTACTATTTTCTTGGGAAGAAAAAAATCAGTCATTACAATGCAAAATTAACAATCAAAATATGCATGCTGAGCAAGATTGCAAAGAAGAAGATGCAAAAAGTTGTTAAGTAAGTACTAGATGCCTTCCTACATCTTATGCTTCACTATTAAGAGAGAATTACACACAAGTTTCAAATAGAAACAAGGAGGAATGCTCTAAAGAATCAGTCAGGGAAGAAATGGATGATACAAACCCTTTTTCAAATTCAGAAGTTCTCCCCTTAAGTCATCTTGGTGTGGCTGCTAGGATTACAGTACCAGAAATGGAGGATGAGCCAACACCTTTTGAGTCTCTACCCTTTTTCCTCGATTCATTTGAAGTTGCTAAAGAATAATCTATTGGCCATAAACACTATCTTTTAATCCCAACTACCGTAGATTAGAAAATAAACTTATAGGTCAACATATGGTGGAGCAATCTACTGATCTAGTGTGCATATTGGATGACATTCCTTCTATTAATAAGCTACCCAAGTATGATCAATATGATGATGATTATGTTCTCCAGAATCAAGCTAACACTACAGAAAAATCAGTAACTAGGTTGTGGGACAAAGGCAGTCATTTTCAATAGCTCAAATATAGTGATCAACAAATACAAATCAGCTATGAGAGTGAAGAAGAAAGTGCAGAAAGTTTGGGAGAAAGGGAAGGATATTTACCTCTTTGTTGTGCTTCATTTCAGTTCATCAAAGACAACCTTAATATAATCAGAAATCAACAGTCTTTGAGTATTTACAACAAAGAAGACGTTTAGCCTCATCATCATTCACAAGAGGAAGAAAACAGTTGTGGTCCTATCCAAAAGAAATAGAAAATTCCTCCTCCTTTAACAGAAGAAGAAATCAATCAGATTTTTAACAGGAAACCACCCTCCAATTTTTTATGTAAAGAAAATATTTCTGTTTATTCTACTACTGACCTATCCATTAAAAAATGTCTTCAAGAAGAAACTATAGAATAGATTGATACTAATGCTGGGTTGCCTCCTCTGGAAGACCTATTGTCAGAGAATGCTTCTGATAAGGACCTCCACATAGAATTCAACATCCTCAATCAAAGCGTATCAGGTTTGTTTAAAAACAGAACAATAGTATGTAATGAGGCCACCAAATCAGATTATCATGAAGAAGAGGTGGGGTGTATTTCTCAAAAGCATCCAAAGCACAACCAAATGGAGCAAGGAATGGTCCTCGATACAATTGATTATTCAAATCCTCAGAGCTAGGTACTATTTCAAGATCCCTTTGTTGTTTTCCTAGAGGCATTTAAATAAGGAACATGCTATGCCAGGAATGGTTTGTTGCAGAGTGTAAAGAAGGTCTTGAGCACTGATTTTCAAAAGCAAGTGAGATGGGAGTGGCCTTTTTGTCTTTTTAGCATACCCAAAGGGCTGAATGAAAATCAATCATGTAGTCACTTACTTGATTGGTTTTATTGGAAAAGAGATTTCACCTAATGTAGATATCATATACAAGTTAGATTAGGATAGATAGGCATGCAAATAAGATCAGCACTATGAGAATCTATTTAGTTTTAGATTGTTTAGAACAAAAAGAGAGAAAAAGAACAAAAAGAGGGCAAATAAAAGAAAAGGTAAAGCCCCATACCAAAAAAGAATATTTCTAAAAGTGTGCAAGTCCAAATGCTACTACTTTGAGAAAGAAAAGTATTGTTCAATCATACAGCCTAACCATGATTGAACATGTTTTGAATTTATGTTGATAACTTACAAAATGAAGATTTTCCAAACCATTCAAACTTGGCTCATCAGTAGACTAGGTTAGAAAAAGATATTGGTTCCCAAAGCTCAAATCTAAACCAAAAGAGAAAGAGAGGGATGCATAACAAGTTCTAGATTACAACCCTCAGTTTTCAGTTTTAATTTTTTGTAAAATAAATCTATGAGCAGCTTGTCCAAAATGCCACAGCTCTTGGCCAATCAAATTGCCTAACCTTGATTTGGTCATGTTTTGAATTTCATGTTAGTATATTAGAGAATGAAGATCTGTCAAACTGCTTAACCTTGACAGATAAGTAGATTAGGTAGAGAATAAAAGATGCTCATTAGCCTAATCTGAGCGCTTGGAAGTTATAAGGGTAGACATAGATAGTTTTTATGCTTTCAAAAGAAAATGATGTCAAGGGTTTTCCAGTCCGAGTGCACCCAAACGAAGAAAAAATGTTAGGAAAAGTATGATGGGTAGGTACAATTGATATTGAAGCAATCATTTTTTTTTAGATCGTAAGATGCAACTTCAAAGAACAAGAGTAAATCAACAAGTGAAGAAAGAGGGATCTGCCAAGTACAAGTAAGGTACTGATCTTCAAAACTCAAAGATATGAACTCTGAGGTTCTGGACACCTCCTGAAAGGATCTGCCCTCCCCAAGTGGAGCCACTGTTAGTCATCAATATTTTTCACTATCTTTAGATGAATATAGGATGGTTCTAGATTTTTGAAAACAACATTCCTTGAATATTGTGAGTTTCAGAAATCTCACTGTCTTCATTATCCTTATAATTTTTTTTTCACTATTCCTTAGTTTTCCCTCTCAAGGTCACCCTATTGCTCCTGAAAGACTCATTATGGGCTCCTACTTCTCATTTTCAACCTTCTTTTCTACCTAAGACGTCATTGCCCCATTTCCCCCCTATCAATAGACTCCATCCTCCCTCTAGGGTTTCCTAGTGTTGGCTCATTCCCATGTCCCGTTGGGCACAATAACCTATAACGATACTCTGTTTTCACCTGAAAAAATCTAAGCCAAATTTCAGTCAAAATCAGGTCAAAGGACCCTCCCACTAGGTCATTAGGGATTTTTTACATGTTTTAAGGTCATCATTGGATGTTTCAGGCACTGCTTTTACTTTGCAATAATCTGGCTCAGATGTAATAGAATGTCAAGACATGGTTATTCAAGAAGGACCTAGAATATTTCCAAATAATACTATCCCTTCAGTTCAGAGTCTGCACATGATGAAAATGGACAAACTTTGGCACTTCTGCAGGAGTGTTAAAAGGTCTATCAACAAAAAGCACTGATAAGGTAGGTGGTTTTCTCCTGAATGAAAAAAACTTACAAAAAAGGAGAGAAGAAACACTTGGTCTTGTAGGTAACTAGGGTTATGAACTTGATGGTCCAGTTGAGTGCCAAAACATTGATCAATTGTAGAAAAATACATGGAGGAAGCACACAAGGCCAGTTTCGCTTCAAATTATGTTTCTGAATAAACGAAGACAAATTTGACAAAAGTGAGGGAGGTTTTTGTCAAAAATAGGTAAATAAATAAAACCTCCTTCATATTTTACACAGGTATCATGGTTTGGGAGAAATGTTAAAATTACAGGAGCTACTAGAGGTTTGATGCACTTCTGGAGTGACCTTTGGAAAATCAAGTTTCCTCATAGCTGGAGTGTCCAAATGACTTACTTGATGAGTCAAATGATAACTAGACTGGAATATCTTTCCAATTAGCTATCATGAGCTCAATTTGGAGTTAAGGAAGGCCTCCAAAAGTTGTCTGCACCAGCACTCTGCATTTCTACACAATCATTCCATACTTTTTTACCAGTCTTGGGAGAATCAACATTTGACAGGTCAAATAAACTCCAATTGGAAGAAAAAAAGTATATTTGGAAATTAGACAAGATAAGCTTTCCAACGAGCTATCATGGGCCCAATTTTGACACCAGGAAGGCCTCCAAATTCCCTCTGCAAAAAGGCGTTGCGCCCTTAGAACTGGCACTGTGCGCTCAGAAACTGGTGCTGCACCCTCAGCCCTTGGCGCTGCGCCCTCAGCACTGGCACTGTGCCCTTGGACAGAAAGGTTTTCTAGGTGATCCAATCACTCAAATCAAGCCAATTTCTTCCAAATCTTGGCTCAAGTCTTCTAAGGAACTAATATAGGTAAGTACATGACATGAGCTCATCTTCAAGTTATTTTGGTCATTATTTAATTGAATGGAAGTGAAACCCTAAGAAGGAACCCTAAGTATTAACATTGAAATCATTGTTTCATCCATTACTTCATCCTCCTTTTAGAAAGTTAGTGATAAGACAGGGATATTTCATTGTTTGAGGGTTTTCATTCATCCAAGATTTCCCCTACACCCACTCCCTTCATTCACTCATTCCATTCACTTGCAAAATTTCCATTTCATACCCTCCCTTCATCTCATTTCACATTAGGCCTAGGGTTTCCAAAAAAATAGTAAAGATGTCAGAGGGTGAAGACAGTGGTAGTGAGGCAAAAATTCCAAAGAGACATGATCATAAGGGTGAAGACAATGGTGCTGAGGAACAAAGACCAAGAACTACTTCAAGAAAAACCAAATTGCAAGCTCAAAGCTACAAAAGGAAAAATCAAGACTTGAAACCCTAACCAAGAAAAATGAAGGAGACAAGCTGAATTTTCTTATTGATGTGTCCTTGCAGGCCTCCCAACCATGATCAACAAGTTAAAATCCAATTTTGGCACATTTTTGCAATTTTGAAATTTTGACAGTTTGGTTAGCAGAAAAAAGGGCCAAATGCGCAATTCCACTGTCGCTGCGCTCTTTTTTGGGACACTCAAATAAAAAATGGCTTACGTATTCATGATCCTCATTCCAAGTACATCACCCTCAGAAATTTTCAAGTCATTTGGAGCAGAACTGGTCCCTCAAAAGGGCCAAAAACAAGCAAAAACTCACCTTTCTGCCCTCTTTTCAGCACTGGCGTTGCGCCCTGAGCAGTCTTGGGTAAATGGATTTTTTAATAAGAAAATGGACACCAAACTGAAAACTAAAGGCAAATCTGGAACCTAGACAGGACAGGATTTCCAATGAGCTACTCATTTGGACACCAGGAAGGCCTCCAAATCTCAGTTGCAACTCAAGCTATTTTTCCAGTTTTGGCACTGCGCCCTTGATCCTTGGCGCTGCACCCTTTCTAAAAAGTCAAAAAAATACACTTGGAGTTATCTTGAAAGTTATTGAGAGGCCTTAAAGGTCAAATGATTCCCAAATTAGCTCAAAGGTTAGCTTAGAAGTTATTTTTGCATTTATGAGATTGGGATATTTGTGCCTTGGGCCTTGCATGGTCTCATAGGAAAAAATGACTTAATGTGTAATTAATGACATTTTGGAACCCTAGATATGGTTTTTCTCCTCATTTTTAAGTTAAATACTGCATGGAGGCTTCATGTTTATGGTTGGTTGTGGGTTGATTGTTGAGTTCAATATCATAGACTTGGAGTTGAGAAGAAATTGGCTTTGGAGTTTTGTGAAAGTTTTGATTTGAATAGAAATGGGGCACACACATTTGCAGGATTTATGAACATAGTTAATGGTGACATTTTTCTAATTTAGTAGTTGTATTCTTATGTTTTCATATTGTTTCATCTTTTCTCATGCAATAGAGCAGAAATTTTAGGTTAAGATATGTTGTTAGAGGCACCTTAAGTCTGTTTGCCTTCTATTGCTTAGATGTTTTCCTTTGCTAAGTATGATTGGAGAATTATTGATTGCTCTGTAGTTCCACTTAGCTTTTTGTCTTAAGAATGGTTCAATGGAGTCAAGCCAAAGAATTTTATGGTATGCCCTGTCCTTTAGTGTAGCTTAAAACATCGTTTTTGAGGTCTTTCTTTGAAGTATTTCTTACTAGGGTTTAGGCTAAAGAAGTTTATGGTTTGCCCTGTCCTTTGGTCTATCTTGAAAATTTATTTCAAAGGTCTTTGAAGTCTGATTAAATAAATTAGGAGTTCCCTGCTCTTTATTCATTATTTGATTGTTATCTTACTTGTTTTCTTTCTCTAAAGGTAAAAAACTTGATATTTTATGAGTTCCTTGCTCTCTAGGGTTTGTTGGGTTGTTGTTTTAAATTTTACTTGGTGAAGCTAGGTCAAAGAAGTTTATGGTGCACCCTGTCCTTTGATTCTTTCTTTAACATAGTGATCTTAAGAACCCTTCTTGTTATGGTATATGTTAAAGGATTCTTAATTTCCCTTTAAACCTACTATGTTCACAAATTTAATGTTCATTTCACTCACATAAGCTACTAAGATCCATTTGTATTATTTAATTTCCCTATGAAACACCCTTGATTCATTTTTTTCTTTTCAAACCTTTCATAGATCCCATAGCCCAATGGTTTGAACGTCTCTTACTCTATCTGTTCTACTTAACAACTTACCCAAACAAACAAACCCTATCCTTATAACTAGCCTAAAGTCAATATCCTAAAAAAAAAAAGTCATACCTTTTATACAAATATAGAGAGAGCCCTCTCTGATTCCATGAAGGCTAGGTCCTAGGTCTCCCCAAAGTTGGTTTGATGTTACCCTTGTTCAATTTGGTCTTGCCAATCTGACAAATTATAGGGACCTAACAGATGGCCTGCCATGGATATCCCTAGAGAAGAAAAACCAATATACCATTCATAAAATTGAGATATTTATACATAATTTTGCATGTGTTATAGAGCCAACACTGAAGTAAGAGACAGAAACACGAGGCAATTGAAAATTTGAAGGGAGAGTGAACTGGGGAGGACATACAAGAGGTTTAGTTTTTACACGTGGAAGATTCATACCAAGTGGTCGAATTCATACTTATCTGTCTATCATCTCAAACCTACGAAGGGTCAGATACTTATCCACACACATTAGTGTAACTGTATTGTAGCATAACAGGAATCCACAATGGAAAATACACAGATTCATGTGAAAAATGTAAGTATTTTTTTCTAGTTTTTTCGCTTTTTCGATAATTCTGGTTCGGTTACATTGGGATTCTTATTCTTATATTGATAGTGGTATTCACAAATAACAGTAAACCCTATTGTAAAATCACTTGTCTATTTTATAGATCATTCTTGTGTGTATATATCAAATCATTCTTGTGTTTATATATCTTGTGTATACTGTTATGTCTTATGAATATATCATCATACATCCTATTTCTCTATTTATGTTATTATATTTTTGCATGCCATTGGGCTTATGAGTTGAAGTGAGGTGGTTTCAGGATGTTTGAGGCAATAAATCATCTATCTTTGTGTTTAAAGCATCCATTACTGCGTATTGTATAGTGTATACTTTGTGTGTATATAACATCATGGGTTGTGAATATGTAATCCCTTGGTTGTGTTTATGTGATCAATTCATGACATGCATTTGTGTTTGTGGGTTGAAGCAAGGTGATGGCCATGATGGGTGGGCTGAATTTGGGAGGAACTTGCTTGGCAAGGCATGGAAATCCCTCAATCTTTAGTTCAAAGACACACCAAATCATGTCCAGATACCAGCCAATTGCTCCAAAGCCCGCTACAAATCCAGGTGAGGGAAATTGTAATTAAATTGTTGTGAATTATCCGTCTGAAAAGAAGGTTAATGGCGCTGGGGGCATTTCTCGCCATACTAGAACTTGCAAGAGAACCTCAGATTCTTCTCATCCAAAAATTTTGAGTCTGAAAAGAAGGTTAATGGCACTTAGGGAATTTCTCGCCATACTAGAACTCACAAGAGAACCTCAGATTATTCTCATGGGCAGAAAAGGGCAAGGGGGTCTAGCAATCCTGGTGGGTTAGGCTCTGAGATAATTAGAGATATAGTAGCTGATAGGAGTAGGCCTCATACTACGTATTGAATAGACGTGTCTTTGATTATGGAAGCGGGGATTTTGTACGTGAGTCTGAGCATCATCGGAGAGTGTGCAATGTTTGGAGATATTGCATGAATCTACATAATGATTTCATGTATGTTTCAGGTTTGGGCCACCAACTAAAAGAGAACGCTTGCCACAAAACTAAGAAGAGAGCTAGGATTTCCTTCCAAGTTAGGTAAAATAAAAATGTTTGTTTGGCTCTTATATAGAGTTTTCGGTTTATAAAAGGCTGGAGAATCATAGCTTATAAAAGAGTACTACAAATCAGTAAGAGTAACAAAGAATGGAAAGGAAACGTTGTCCCAGATTTCTGATTACAAGGTAGTTGGCCCCTTGACAAACCTACCCTATGACAAGTCGATTCGATGGATTTAGTCCTTTTGGTATCAATAATATATATTTTATGCACTAATTTGGCCTTATGGAAATGGCCTTATGGTGGTTGAAAAGGATTCAATGTTTTTGGAAAGAGCAGCAACCAGTGGGGTTCATGCACTCAGCGAGGAGTCTATGGGTATTGGAGAGGTTACTGTGAGAAGGGGTAAAATTGGGCCTGCATCAGTCCTCACCAGAACGTATATGTCTTCCATGAATATGAAACCCCCGCTGGTACTTCTGCCATCTGAGGAGGAGGAAGCTCAGTTGAACCCAGAGTCACAAGCCACACAGAAAATTTGCAACTGTTCACCATCGTCAGAGTCTTATAAGCCACCAACAACTCTGGTTTTTCCTTTGGATTGCATTAATTCAAGAAAATAAATTGGAGAAGTAGTAATTGCAACCTCAATAACGTTTCCAGGCTCTATCCGTTCTGTGCCCAACTGTTGTATAAGGTAGGAATTTTTTTTCCAGTTCTGTCCCCAATTGCGTTGCCAACCAATTATGTCCCCGCTCGACCAAGCCAAGAAAACTGCATTTCCCGTTTGCCAGGAACTGAATATTTCAGAAGAGAAGTTAGAATACTTAGATTCACTGATAGAGATGATTCAAGGACAATGGGGAGGCCGCCTTCATTCAGAGATTTACACTCATGAATTGTTTAATTCAATTGACAGATCTCAGCCTGAATTCCATGCACATGGTGGAGAGTCTCAACGTCAACTTGAGTTTCATGTTATTGAATTTATAAACAACAGAGTGCTGACTCCTAAGGAGGGCTGAGAATCTAATATAGAGGAATTCTGGACAGTTTTAGAAGTAGATCAAATGCTCTGGGAGTTAAAACTCTCTAATGCAGGTTCATCCTGTTGAAGATGGAGATGATGTTACCGTATCACAGTGGGAATTATTTAATAGGAAAAACCAATTAGGAAGAAGAAAGTATGGTAAAAGCAGGCCACATTTTGTACAAGAGATAATGAGAATCCGACAATGACACATCGGTTGTCTATTGACAAGACAGAGATGCAGAAGGAATTCATTAATACGAAACAGAGATGTGTAAGATGTGTCAGGATTCATTGGACATATGACCCATTTTTATTGGTTGGAGGAATAACCAAATGTAAAATTATAATTGGTTGGAAGGGCGATAGGCAAAGCTTCTCATTGGCTGGGGTGAATAGTGTTTGCTCACCCAAAGCCAGCAAAGAAGACGCCTCCGGCGTAAGTATAATTTTTTGGATAATTAATTACATCATGATTTGGTAAACATTTTCAACCAATCAATGTGGTTCATCCTCACAAAAAAGATGAAAAATATAAACAATCCTAAAGAATAAATAACAAGGATGCATCATGGTCTGGAGTTAGCTATTAAGAATTAGTAGTTACTAATTAGTTATTAAATTAATCAAATAATATTTAGTTATAAACTAGTTGTTAAGAATTAGTTATAAATTTAATTAATATATATAATTTAAATAAATAGACACTAATTCCTAGCAGATATATAATTTCAATAAATAGAGACTAATTCCTAACTTCTAGTTTATAACTAATTCTTAACAACTACTTTATAACTAAATATTATTTTATTCATTTAATAACTAATTTACTAACTGTCTATTCCTAATGGCTAACTTTGGACCCTGATGCATCCTTGCTATTTATTCCTTAGGATTGATTGATTTTTTCATCTTTGTCCTGAGGATGAACCACATTGGTTGGTTAGAAACATGGACCAAATCCTAATGATGTGATTAATCTCAAATACATTATGATTTACAATATAGATCACAAAAGTCTAAGATATATCTTTAAATATTATCTATAGTAAAATAATTTAATTAACTCTTTAAATTTTGATTATATTTAATAATAAATTAGAAATTTAATTTAAAATTAAAATGGTGAATTGTGAGACTTTTCAATTCTGTTTTGTAAATTCTAGGATTTCTTCTACATATTTTTCTATACTTGGCTCGGCGGGAGGGGGCTCTACCTCTTTTAGCCAAGTTGTTTCGAGAGTTCATAATGAGTTTGGATCTATTGGAATTTCTCGTCAATCTCCTCATCTTCAACGTCATTTTCATAGAGCATTTGGATGAAGTGGGGTTCCTGGGTTCATACCAAACCCTCCATTGAGTGCATCATGGCAAGCTACAAATCCAGAGTGTTGCTTGCCAAAAGCAACACAAGATCCAAAATATGAGATCAAATTTAGTAATATTAGAGAATATATCCAATATACGCAGGATCATGCTCTGATATGAAAATTTATTGGACTATGACCCTGTAAAAAGGCTTTGATTAGGTGTATCCAAAATAAATATAACCCCCAAGGTCAAATAGATTCAGAGTTAGGGGCCAAGGATTTTTTTGCAGTAATTTTCTCGAGCTTAGTATATATATTAAGGGTTTTTGAAGGAGGGTTGTATTTTTTCAACAATGCAAGGCTCTTCATGCAATTCTAGAATGAGCAGTATAATATAGAGAATGAGGATTTCCTTGCAGCCCTGGTGTGGATGTGTCTCTTCCCTCTCCCCAAAGAATATTATGAGCACAAAACCCTTGAAGGCATTTCTAATGCCATCAAAAACTTTGTCAAAGTCTTAGAGGCTACCAAGAGAAGGAGGTACCCATATTATGCACAAATATGTGTTTATACAAATATCTTCCACATCTTCCAGCCTCCATATATATTTACTATCAGGATAATGTTTGGATGCAGTCTCTAGATTATGAATAAGTCCCCATTGGATTCAAAGACTGTCATCAATACAAGAATATTTTAGATATTTCCCAATTAATACCAAGGAAATGTTTGAAGAAAACCCTTCTCAAAAAATTTATTTGATTCAGGAAAAATTCCCCAAATAAGTATAAATTTGAGTCCCCAGGATACCTCAAATCTTGTCCAGATCCCTAGATATGAAAATAAGCTTGACTACCTCTCCTATCTGAAGAAGCCTCTATATCAAATCAACATTCAATCAAGCATGCAATCATCAAAAAGGTAAATCCAATAACCCTACAAAGGTCATGCAAAAGTATCTTGAAGTGCATAAAAAAATCCATTACCATAGGATATGATTAGCTCCCCTTCAGAAGAAGCTAAAGTAGAAGCCTTATTATAAGTTATGGATCTAGATGACCCGTGATTGACTTCCTTGTGGAAGCATGGAATCGAAAATATGTGATGGAAAAGCTAGCTTAGGAGGATAGGATTCTGTATAAGGCCTATCTTTGAAGAAAGAAATTGGGCTCGTGTTCATCATAGTCTAGCCTTGGGGTTCGACAACAGATTTTAAGGTCGTCTCTAAGCAAGACAAAGAAACAAAAAAACAAGGTCGTAAGAGAAATAAGGAATGAATTCAAGAAGACAATGAACAATTAGTAAACTCTGGGAAATTCATGCAAATGTCATAGGCATTTCCCCCCTTTAAATCTTAAATCCTCAAGTAGTTTTCTATGTTGTTATCATTATTGTTGATCCAGGTGGCTCAAGAGACACACATAGGACAAAGAGGGCTCAAAAATCGAAGTGATCGGATTGCAATCAAACTAGGTTCAGGTTGTATATCTCGATGTCCTGATCACAACGGTGCAAACAGTTCATCAATCCGAGGTCGTATGCGGAAGTTAGGAGAAGTCAAAGTTATGGGTTGACTTGGTGACTAGGCAGCCATAAGTGACTAGGAGTTCATAAATTTTGCTCAAAATTAAAACTTACAGGATTGGGTTGAAACCCAAATTTTTGCGTAGATATCATCTTCCTGATTCTAGCGCCGTGAACGGTTCGAAAAACTGATGTCGTATGAGGGAGATATCATGTTCTGATCGAAAAGCCAAACAAGTAAATTTTCGACAGTTTGACCAGGTTTAACTGGGATGCACAGTGAGAAAGGTGGAGGTACAGTAAGAAAAAAGGAATATTCTCAGAATATTCATTTTCACCGGGCTAATCATGTGATGGCAAGTGTCATTGTTTTATTTGTTGAAAGCACGGTTTGGAGGGCCAATCACAGGGTGCCACATGGCCAGCCTTGAGGCCGCCATGTGTATCTGGAATGGCATTGAAAATTTTTGTTGGAGGCCACAGGAATCGACCCTCGGACCTCCGGAAGAGTACGCACATGCCATACCACCCAAGCCACATGATGTTACTTAACCTCTATAGTTGCGGGTTCTATTTAAAGTTTATTGTATTCGCATATGGGGGTTGGAATCGTCGGCAGTCCAACCCGCCAGCGGTTCTGTTGGTGTTATCACATGGAAAACATAAAATATCCATCGATGTGGTCAGCCTAACCCACAGTCTCCGCCAGAATTGTCATGTTAAACTTATCACATTGCAACGGTTAACCGTCACCAACTTTCTGCGTGGTCTCCGCTAACCTCAGCATTCAAGCCGAAGTTTTAAAACTTCCCACTGGAGTTCTGCCTTGGGTTCCGCTAACCGTTGTGTTAGCCACGAGGTTAGTGGTTGGAATGTAGCCACTCCAACCACTGAAGTTTAATGCCACAGTTTAAAATGGCAGACAGTTTGGCAAAGTGCACCATTTTTGGGGAAGAAGCTATTTTAACTCCAGATAAGTGGAGTTCTCCACTTTTAGTGGAGTTTTTCTAGGTGAAACTAGGAAAAAGAGTAGGAGACTCAATTTTCGCCCATTCTGAGTGAATGAAGAGTAATTTTTTACTAATTGGAGCATTCTGGAGCCATTGGTGCAGAGAAAAAAGCCATTAGAGCAATGTAACTACATGTATTTGCAAAATTTTGAGCATAATGAAAGATGGACATGCCATTGGGAGCTGGACCAACAGATGTAGCCCAGGAGGGGTGAACTGCTTCATCATGCCTAATGTGTAAATTTCATGTGGTGACTTATTTCTCTATTTTACATTGCTATTCAATGTTATTTAAGTTTGTTTTATGCTTCTAATTCACTAAAAGTAATCTACAATTCATGGCTAAAATCCTCAATCCTTATGCAAACTAATGAGACAAGTATGCACATGTTTATAAACTGAAAAGACACTTAGCATAGCAAAACTAATACAGTAATTTCAGATCAAATTGGTATCAGAGCTAGAGTTTATTCTCTGGTGTTTTTAGTGCAAGAAAATTGTTTAACTGTTTGCAAGTTTTAGATGCTTACAAGGCTCAAGCTCAAAAGAGGAGAAGGAAAATTGGTGGAAGCAGAAGGGTCTCAGAAACAATGAAAGCAAAGGAGAGAAATATTACCACAATCTCCACCACCTATTTCACCTCCTAAAGAAACAGAAGCTCCATTAAGCATGCCTCATGAGGAAGGAGAAATCCATGAAGAAGTTGATCCCAAAGAGGAAGAAAGAGTGTTCAGGAAAGCATTTCTTGACATGACTGAGATGGTTAGAATCCTTTATCAAGAAAGGAATGAGAGACTAGAAGGAGAAGCATCCAAACTTCACAAGGAAGGACAAGGATATTCAGGAGCTAACCATGATGAAGATAAGTCAAATAAAGGAAATTGAGGAAATAGAGGCAATAGAGAGCCATCATCCTCACCCTCATCATCCTCATCCTCTACTTCTTCTTCAATACATTAGCCACACAAGTCAAAGAACACTGGTAAAAGTCCTTTTTTAAAACTTGATGTTAAGTTTGAATTGCCAATGTTTAATGGTGAAGTCAATGCAGAAAATCTTGATAATTGGATTAGACAATTGGAGGTCTATTTGAGAATCCAGAACCTTCAAGATGATGATACCAATATCCAATTAGCTTCATTGAGAATGGAAGGTGCAACACTTATTTGGTGGGAAGACAAGACAAAGGAGGAGATCATGAAACATGGTAAGATTATTCTATCATGGTTAGATTTCATTACTGCTATTAAACAACAACTTTATCCATTAGCTCACATGTAGAAATCTATCATGAACTAGAAGAACTTTAGACAATTAAAGGGACAAAATGTGCAAAAAATACACCCAAGAATTTTGGAGAAGAGCTCTCTTATTAGGGGTAGATTTGCAGAGCCATGATACTTTTCTCAAGTACATAGGAGGCTTACATAGCTACCTAAAACATATTATTCTCATGTTTAACCCCACCAGTTTAGATGAAGTATGTGTTCAGGCCACACATCTAGAAGCTAGAGGGAAGAACATTTCTGAAGAGGGTAGAAAGAAACCTTTTAAGGGTAAAACCAAGGAGAAGATCTCAAAAGGCAAAAATAGAAAACTGCTGCTACAACTCAACATGATTTAGGATATATTTCAGGTGATGAATCTAAGATTACAACCATGGGATTGAAGAACATGAATGGAAAAGAAATTGAAACTAAACCCAGTACCAGTACATCAAACTGTCACATAAACACTCCAAATGAAGAAGAAAGAATTGAATTGTTTCATGTGAGGGTCATATCCAAAAATACCAAGATTGATAAATTGTTTGACAGTGGGTCACAAGAAAAATTAATCTCTAAATACTTGGTCAAGAAACTTAACCTTGAGACCATACCACATCCAAAACCATATCCATTCGGTTGGAGTTGTAGACTCAATTTTCGCCCATTCTGAGTGAATGAAGAGTCATTTTTGACTAATTGGAGCATTATGGAGCCATTGGTGTAGAGAAAACATAAATTAGAGCATTTCAACTACATGTATTTACAAAATTTTGAGCATAACGAAATATGGACATGCCATTGGGAGCTGGACCAGCAAACGTAGCCCAGGAGGGAAGTTTTAAAACTCTGACTTGAATGTTGAGGTTAGCGGTGACTGCGCGGAGAGTTGATGACAGTTAATCGTTGCAATGTGATAAGTTTAACACGAAAATTCTGGTGGAGACTGCGGGTTAGGCTGAATGTGACGGTGGATATTTTATGTTTTCCATGTGATAGCACTAACGAAACCGCTGGCGGGTTGGGACCGCCGACGGTTCCAACCCTCATATGTGAATACAACAAACTTTAATTAGAACCCGCAATTATAGAGGTTAAGTAACATCGTGTGTCTCGGGTGGTATGGCATGTATGTTCTCTGCCAGAGGTTCGAGGGTCGATTCCTGTGGCCTCCCATAAAATTTTGCAATTCCATTCCAGGGACACGTGGCGACCTCAGGGATGGCTGCGTGGCACCCTATGATTGGCCCTCCAAATTGTGCTTTCAACAAATAAAACACTGACACTTGTCATCCCATGATTGGTTCGGTGAAAAGGAATATTCATTTTTGCTGACTGTACCTCCACCCTACTGACTGTGAATCCCAGTCAAACCTGGTCAAACTGTAAAAAATTTCCCTGTTTGGCTTTTCGATCAGAATGCGATATCTCCCTCATATGACATCGGTTTTTCAAACCGTTCACATCGTCGTAATTAGGAAGACGAGATATATGCAACCATCCTAGTTTCAACCCAATCATATAACTTTTAATTTTTAGCAAAATTTATGAACTCCTGGTCACTCCTCCCCATTGGAAAGCTTTTGGAACCCAAAAGACTTGATTACCTATTTAGTAGATGAGGGTACAGCTCCATCACCTTTCCAACCTCCATCCATCTTTCCTTGCTTGGTTTAGTGCCTTTGAGTCCAACTCGAAGGTAGTCAACACTTCCCCTCTTGGATGCTCTTATCCTCTTGTCAAGTATTGTATCTTCTTTGAGCTCATCCAGAAATTTTGGCGAGAAATATTCAATAGAAGGTAGCTAAAAATCACTTCCTTGATCATCGATCAAAGGTGGCTCATACAAAGGTAAGTTTTCAACATTAACAACTGAATACATTTTCATATAAGAAGGTAAGTCAAGTTGGAATGCAATATTATCAACTTGTTTTATGATCTTAAATGGACCATAGCAAATGGGTTTGAGCTTTTTACCTTCCCCTTGCATCCTTTCTTTGCTAATGTGCAACCATACCTCATCTCCCTCTTGAAACTTGTGATCAACTTGATTTTTATCATGCCTCTCCTTGTATTTTCTTTGACTTTTCTCAAGCTGTTCTTGAACTTGTTGATGTATAATCTGAATTTTCTCAATGAAATTTTGAGCCTTATCCATGTCACTATGGCCATTAATTACAACATCCTTCCCAAAGATGAAGTCTAATGGCGATTTTGGAAAATACCCAAAGCATAATTCAGAAGGTGATGTTTGTGTTGAAGAGTGCCTTGCCCAGTTGTAAGCATGTTGAATGTAATGCAGTTCCTCATCCCACAACTCAATATGTTTGATGTGATATCCTCTCAAGAGATGCACAACGGTTCTGTTCACCACCTCAGTTTGTCCATTTTTTTATGGATGAAAAGCGATACTCTTTTTCAACTTTGTGTCGATCATCTTCCAAAGATTTGACTAAAAATTCCCAATGAACCTAGAATCCCTGTCACTAACAATAGAAGTTGGCAATCCAAAATAAACCAAAACATGTTGAAAATAAAGTTTAGCAGTTTTTTCAGCAGTATTGGTTTTCTTACATGGCATAAGTATACACATTTTTCTGAATCTATCCACAACTACATAAAGATAATCATGATGTTTTCTTGACATAGGTAGACCTCCAACAAGTCCATGGAGACACTCTCCCATGGCCTTGAGGGTACCGGTAGTGGTGTGTACAACATAAGCTTCCTATTACTAGGCTTACTTGTTGCACACATAGAACAACCTCTTATAAATCGTGACACACTATCTATCATGCGAGGCCAATAGCAATACCTATGTACATGCACCACTATTTTTCTTACCCCAAAGTGTCCAGCAATAAGAAATGAATGAGCTTCTCTCATGACACTTAGCCTCTCTCCTTGTGGAATACACAGCTTACCCAAATGAAATAGAAAATTGTTATGCATGTGATAATATTTTTCTTCAACTTGATTCCCTTCACTCAAACTAGCATACACATATTCAAAATCAATGTCATGTGCATATTGTTCTATGTAACTTTCATGTACAACAAAATCATTTTTGAGTAAAGTAGAAGCAATAATGGTTGGTCTTGAAATGATATCAGCAATTTTATTGAAAATACCTTTCTTGTACATTATAACCGAGTGAAACTGTTGAAGAAATCCCATTTACCTGAAATTTCTTGATTACTGCAATTTTGTTTACGACTGCAAGTACTGTAATGGTTGGTGATCGGTATGTACAGTAGTCTCTTTACCCATCAAGTAGTGTTTCCACTTCTTGACACTTTGTAACAACACATATAGTTCTTTGTCATATGTAGGATAATTAGTCACAACACCATTAAAAATTTCAGAATGAAAAGAGATTGGATTACCATGCTGCAAAAGTAATGCACCTATGGCACAATCACTAGCATCAGTTTGTATCTTGAATGGATGTCTCAAATTTGGTAATGCAAGGACTAGAGCTGAAGTGATCTTGTCTTTCAAAGCTTATAAAGCTTAATGTTGTTTTCCTCCCCATTGGAATCCTTTCTCCACACTTGTCACTGCATGCATAGGAGTTGCGATGGAAGAAAAGTTAGCAATAAAATTTCTCCAATATTGAGCTGCACCTAAAACAATTCCTACCTCGGTTACTATTTTGGGTGTGGGCCAATTCAAAATGGCTTCCACTTTAGAAGGATCAATCCTCAATTCTCCTCCTCCTACAATATGTCCCAAATAGGCCAAAGAAGTCTTTCCAAACTCACACTTTGACATCTTAAGAAACAATTTCTCTTTCTTCAAAACATCAAGCACTCTATTCACATGCAAGACATGATATTCTCTTGTTTTGCTGAAAATCAATATGTCATCTAAGTAAAAAATCACAAAGTCATCAAGGAATGGATGCAAAACACTATCCAAAACATGCATGAAATTTATCGGTGCATTACACAAACCAAATGGCATAACTAGGCGCTCAAAGAGTCCTTGTTTGGTTTTGAATGCAGTTTTCCATATATCACTTTCTGCATTTCTTACTTGAAGATATCCACTACGTAAATCTAACTTAGTGAAAAACTTTGCTTCTTTCAAATGATCAAGCAAATCATCTATTCTTGGGAGTGGAAAAAATCTTTATCGCAATCTTGTTCAAAGCTCTAAAATATACACACATGCGCCAAGTCCCATCTTTATTGGTATCAAGACTATGGGTGAACCGCATGGTGAAGTGCTTGGCCTTATGATTCTTTTATCCAACATCTCTTTGATTTTCCTCTTTATTTCAGCATTATCCATAATCGACATGGGATACATACCGATGTTTAGAAGAGGACAATCTTGCTCACTACAAGGAAAAAACCCTCTAGCGGAGGTTATAAAGGAGGTTTTTGGTGTTATGAAATTGCCCAAAATTGTTAAAAAAACATTTGCTACAACATCCGTTTATGGTTACGGAGGTTTTGGCAGAGCTTTTAATAGAAATTCAACACAACTAAAAAAAATAGGCGGCCAGAGGTTATTACATATGTTTTTTTTCATCGGTGCACTAATCGGGCTTGAACGCACCGGTGCGTACATCTAGAAGGTGGCCCAGGCTAGTTGAGGGAGAACACACCAGGCCGTCAAGGTATAAAACCGCACCGAGTGTAGTGTTGGTGATACAACGCACGGGGCCATTCTAATTGGTCTTGGGATTTGTGCGGTGCCCATAGGTCGTCTCAACGCACCGGTGCGTATACTTATAGAAATGCACCGGTGCACAGTATCACACAAATGCATTGAGATTTATAATTGGTATCGGTATTTGTGCGGTGCCCATAGGTCGTACAAATTCACTGGTGCATAGAGACACATGAACGCACCGGTGCGCAGTATCACAAATATGCACTGAGATTTATAATTGGTATCGATATTTGTGCAGTGCCCAGGGGTCGTCCAAATGCACCTGTGCGTAATTTGACATATTAAACGCACTGGTGCGCAGTACCGCACAAACGCACCAATATTTTTAATTGGTTTTGGTATTTGTGCAGTGGCCATAGGTCGTATGCGCCTTTGGTGTGCTTGAGTAAAAACACTGCTTGTGGTGTACGATGGCCGGCACGCACGGTTCCTTGTGTATTTTTAGAAACATCGACCTATGACAATGCGATTATTGTTATTGTTTTAAATTCATTATTCATACGAAAGTCGACACATCTTATAACAATATTCATATTAAGTAATTTTTTATTAGTGCATTTGAATGTGATGTTTGGATTAATTTGTTATATCATATCATAATTATTGTGATTTTTTTAAATTCATTATTTATCAAAAGTCGACACATATATATCTTATAACAATATTGATATGAATTAAATTTTGTATTAGTGAATTTGAGAACGTGATGGAGACGGAATAACAAAAATGGAGAACACAATAAGAATAAATTAAAACATATATATATATATATATATATATATATATATATATATATATATATATATATATATATATATATATATATATATATATATATATGAATAAGAAATTCTTTGTCATACAAAATGAGACTGTTATTGGTATCCTTTTATCTTTCAATTGGGACACTATGTCCATTACATTAAAGAAAATATCTAATTTCACAGACATTTTTCAAAAAATACAACATCTTGCTTTGATATCCAAACATAATTGTTTGTCATTGCTACAACTACTTCCATGACTTGGGTTATTTTCAGGAATGTTTTGTTCACTGTGTTGATTGTTTTCTTCTTCTTCATGTTCCATCTACAAACATAAAAATAAACTGTAATGAGTGTATATACATTGGTGAGAATAATGAAAATTGCAATATTAAATAGTATACATCAATGTAAATAAAAAAGAAATGACATACCATTGCAACAATTGACTCATAAACTATACACATTCTTTCAAAACCATGTAACATGCCATCTTTCAATATTTCATCTGTTGGCGCAGTTCCATACTTTGTTTCCTGCAAGTTTTATACCCCATAACAAATCATATATTTAATATAAAATATTTTTTTTGTTCTATTAATTATAGACGAAGCTAAGTAAAACAAGATCAATAGATGCTTACAAATTCCACAATTAATTTTCGATATGCCAACATATACTCACAACCCATATTTAACCCAATTTCAATCAATTTCTCTGATGGTTATTCTTTGTATGTTAGCACCTGTTTGAAGACATTCAATGATGATTTTTGTAAAACAACTTAAAAAAAAAAAAATGAAATCTAATTAAGTTGTTATAAGGAAGTAACAATTACTCAAAAACTTAGATATCAACCCTTTTCTTCCTTATCGTCCTATTTTATGTGTTGAATGGGTTCCATTTTCTTTTCTTTTCTGCAAGAAAATACTTGAAAATTAATATTTAATGCTAAATTGTTTATTTATTATACCTAATGATCAAAAAATTCAATGATTACATATTACATTTGAAGCACGATGTTGTTGAGATGGCTCCTCTTGCGATACAATTTTGTCCATTTATTTGACCATCTCCTTGTACAGCTTTTTGGACATTCCTACTGGCATATTTCTGATATCAGCTCGTTTATCTTTTGAGATTTTCATAATCTTCCTGAAAATGTAACATGAAAATAAACTATCTAATTTTTATATTGATATATGAAAATTAAATATAACAAAAGTGATATTTATAAATAATTCTAGACAGACATTTAAAGGAATATTACTTTTTCATTCCTTCTTTTTTGTTGTTGTACGGTTTTGCTATTAAAAGTCTGATATGTCTCATTGAACAATTCTCTAGAAACTCTTCTTGTAGTTTATATAAAATTTGGTTCTTGGAATCATTGGATTGGTTTTTGTATTGTAAGTGGAAAAAACGTCTATACATTTGTTCCACTAGATCCCTCAAACTTTTTAAAAAGTTTTTCCCCCTTTCGTTAACCCCAACACCACTCCAGATGAGCTAAGGAGAAATTCATTTTCATTTGCATGTTCTATTTTTTTTCTTTTTTTAGAACAACATTCCTTTTCTGAGTTGTTGGTCCCTGTAGAACATTAAACATATGTGAATTAATAGATTGTTTGACACATGTTATATAATAATTTTAAGTATATTATTAATGAATATTAAAAAAAGAAACCCATATTGGATCGATAGTAATTTTTCATTCACCTGATTCATCATTTTGCAAATTTTCCATCAAGATTTTACGCTCTTCCGGTCCTATATCAGAAATAATCTTATCGAGTTTCGTTATTTTGTGGCTCTACATAATACACAGTAAACAATGCATATTAGTTAAACTTACATATAGTTCAAAAAAAATATTTTTTGTAAAGAATTTACAAAGAACTTGCCTTTTTTTCTTTTCTTGATGTGTTATCAGTATTTTTGTTACTTGATATCTTGTCAGTCATTTCTTTTCAATCTGAAACCTATACCATATCATTCATTAATATATTTATAAATAAATTGTCAACTTTTCAGCTAAAAAAAAAATCTCAAGAAACTGGTGTGCCATTTATTCTGTACACACCGACGTTGGTGCGTGGAGGTATTATAAACACACCGCACAAACTATATAATAGATCGTACGGTGCTCAATGTCAAAAAGAAGCACTGGTGCGTTACATGTTAGCCATCGCACCGATTAACACAAAAAATAATAAAAATTGTCGTGTGTTAGTTTTTGTAGCATAAAATGGCGCACTGATTAAAAAAAAAAAATTGTTTTTTAATTTTTTTATCATAGTACTTTTGCGGTGCCTTTGTACAATGCAGTGCATCGGTGCACTAGGTTACGCTGAGGGCACCGATGAAAAAAAAAATCTTTTTTTTTTTAAACCACGCAAGGGCCAACATGGATTGGGATCTGACTATGCAAGTCATCCCATCGGTCAGATGTCTTAGGCCTATATTTAGCAATACAAACCCTATAAATCTAGAGTGAAAAGAATTAATTCTGAAATCACAGAAAGAGGGAGAAGAAAGGGCAGAAACAAAAACAATTTAGGGTTTGTTTCTAAAATAGTTTTTTTTTTTTTTGGTGAAATGGCACGTTAGCGGTGCGCCATAATGAAATAGCGCACCGACAACATATTTTACATATGGCACACTAAGAAAAAAATATTTTGTTTCCTTTTTTTTTATCACAATACTTGACCGGTGCGTTGGGATAATACAACGCACCAGTGCGCTAGGTTACGCCGGGCGTACCGATGAAAAAAAATCTAATTTTTTTTTTAATTCATGCAAGGGCCGACATGGATTGGGATCTGACTATGCAAGTTGTCCTGTGGGTTGGATGTCTTAGGCCTATATTTAGCAATAAAAATGCTATAAATCTAAATTTAAAAGCTCTAATTCTAAAATGACAGAAAGAGGGAGAAGAAAGGGAAAAAACAAAAAGAATATGGGGTTTGTTTCTAAAATGGATTTTTTTTGTGCGAAATAGCACGTTTGTGGTGTGCCATAATGAAATAGCGCACCGGTGCCATATTTTACATATGGCGCACTGATGAAAAATATTTTTTTATTTTTATTTTTTATCACAGTCCTTTCGCGGTGCGTTGGGATAATCCAGCGCACCAGTGTGCTAGGTTATGTCGGGCGCACTGATGAAAAAAATATGTTTTTTTTAATTTCATGGAAGGGCCGACATGGATTGGGATTCGACTATGCAAGTCGTCATGTGGGTTGTATGTCTTACACCTATATTTAGCAATACAAACCCTATAAATCTAAATTGAAAATCCCTAATTCTGAAATCACAGAAAGAGGGAGAAGAAAGGGTAGAAACAAAAATAATCTAGGGTTTGTTTCTAAAAATGGATTTTGTTTTTTTATTTTATTTCTAAAAATTGCAGAAAAGTAAAAAAACTACAGAAAAAGTAAAAAAAACAATAAACTTTGATTTTTTTCTTTTACTGTGTAAAAAAAACTGCAGAAAAAGTAAAGAAAAACAATAAATTTTAATCACATGATCGTTTGAAATTCTTTGCTACAGGGTTTGAATCACTAGAGGTTTGGAATTCTGATTGTCTGAATACTTTTATTCGAACATATTTCCCTGCTCCACTATGCTCTCGCGCTCTGTTTGCTCTAGGTATGTCTCCTGTAAATCTCTAGCTGAATTTTTTTGCAAAAATAGTGAAATAATGAAAAGTGTTTAGTATTTAAAGAAATGTTTTATGAAATTAGATTTTCAAAAATATTTTGCCACCCATTTTTCAATTTACCGTTTTTTTTCACTTAAAGAAAATAGAGTTGTGCTTTTTTATTTGCATTTATTCATCAGCGGTGCGTCACGTAATAGCACCGCACTGGTGCGTCTGTTTATAAAATGACATCGGTGCGCTAGGTTACGCTGCGCGCAGCGATGGAAAAAAAATATATATTTTTTAATTTCACGGAAGGGTCGACATGGATTGGGATCCGACTATGCAAGTCGTCTCGTGGGTTGGATTTCTTACGCCTGTATTTAGCAATACAAACCCTATAAATTTAAATTGAAAAGCCCTAATTCTGAAATCACAGAAAGAGGGAGAAGAAAGGGCAGAAACAAAAAGAATCTAGGGTTTGTTTCTAAAAATGGATTTTTTTTTTTTAAATTTTGTTTCTGAAAACTGCAGAAAAAAGTAAAAAAAACTGCAGTAAAAAAGTTAAAAAAAAACAATAAACTTTGATTTTTTTCTTTTATTGTGTAAAAAACTGCAAAAAAGTAAAAAAAAACAATAAACTTTAATCACGAGATCGTTTGAAATTCTATGCTACAGGGTTTGAATCACCAGATGTTTGGAATTATGATTGTCTAAATACTTCTGTTCGTACGTATTTCCCTGCTCCAAAGTGCTCTCGTGCTCTGTTTGCTCCAGGTATGTCTCATGTAAATATCTGGCTGGAAATTTTTGCAAAAATAGTGAAATAATGAAAAGTGTTTAGTATTTAAAGAAATGTTTTATGAAATTAGATTTTCGAAAATATTTTTCCTCCCATTTTTCAATTTACCGTTTTTTTTTCACTTAAAGAAAATAGAGTTGCATTTTTTTTTTTTATTTGCGGTGATTCGTTACCAGTGCGTCACATAATAGCACAACATCAGTGTGTCTGTTTATAAAACGACACTGGTGCGCTTGTTTATAAAACGACGCTGGTGTTATCACTTAAAATTTTTCCAAACATCATTATGACAAGATTACTTATGATCATGGGTCATAAGTAAAGTCTTAGGAGTCATTTCTTGAGCTTGACCAAGGGAAGTATTAAATTTTTTAGTTTGAGCCTACCCTAGTGTTTAAGTAAACTCATTTTAAAATTTTTTCATGTCAAATCTTTCATCATTTTAGGATTCATTTCATTTTCCAAAGTTTTTGCATCAAAACTGCTCAATTAGCCGAGAAACCACAGTTTCGTAGCACCATCCGTTGAAAAAAGTCATTTTGCGCTGATAGTTTCGTAGTGCAAACAACAAAAATTACACTACAGGCGCTACGAAAGCGCAGTTTTGTAACTGTCTTGTCAGTTGAGTTGGAAAATGTCAGAAACCATTTGGAAATGGTAGGATAGTGGCATCTTGAGTCATGAAATGATGAAATCGAAGTACACACCCACGTTTGCAGTCATCATGGTCAGTTTATGTATGAGTGAGTCATCATTTTCGGTTATGAAAGGACATTTGAAATTCAAATTCTTTCCTAATTAGTCATTCTCACTATCTTTTGCCTTCATTTGTAATGTCTGAGCTCTGAGTGTCAAGCAAAACCTATGGTTGGTTCTTACAAAGGTTTATTATATCCATTTCAAGCGAGGCTAATACATCCATATCAAGCGAGGCTGAAAGATTTGTTCAAGCGAGGCTGAAAGCTTTTCTAAAGAATATGGCAGAAGAAAGAAAAATACACAGAGGAGGACAATGCTTAAGGCATGAACCTGAAGACATGAAGACAATAATTGAAGACGCAGTAGTGATGGAAGCATTCAGAAGAGTAGGTTGCCTACGGTTTTGTGAGAAGTTGCAGGGCTGTCACACACAGGTATCCAAGGAATTTGCTATGAATTTCAATGGAAAAACCACTAAAGTCGAGATGCTAAGTGTGTCTATCACACCAGAGGTAATTGCTGCTGTTACAGAGACACCAAGAGGTCAAGAAACCTGGTTCAAAGGGTTAAAATTTGATATGGAGTAGTGTAAAGAGTTCATGAAGCCTGAGCACACAAACATGGATCTTAACAATGCTATCCCTAGAAGTTGCATCAAAGATAATTATTCAAAACTGCTTCTCAACATTCAGAAATATTTTACCTGTGAAGGCATATATCACAAGGTTTATTCATATCATTTCAAATTTCTTCTACACTTCACTAGTAAGATTTAAATTGATTTACCTTTTTATCTGCATAGAAGTCTTGCAAAGATGGCTGATAAGGTGTAAGCAAAGTCTGAAAGGAGTGAAACATCCTTATTTCATCACAGCTTAATGAAATTATTAATTTTAGATGAACTTCAAAAGATAGGCAGAGATTGGTCATCATTCTTGTTTATAAATGGTTTTGAGTTGGAAACCCTAACTCCTGCAAGAAACCCTAAAGCTAAAGGAGTTCTATCACCACTAGCAATAGAACCAAGCAAACCTATGGTTGCAAAACCAAAAGAAACTGCAAGAGTGAAGCCAAGAAAGCAAATTGAGAAAAGGGCAGAGAAAATACAAATTCTTGATACACCAACTCTCCCACCTGCAAAACAAAGATCAAAGGTTGTCAAAGATGCAAAATAGAAACAAGCTATCAGTAAAGAGGGGACCAAAAGAATAACTAGAAGCCAAGCAGTGGTTTTGAAAGGAAAGACAGTTGCTACAGAAGACAACCCAATAACAAAGGGAAATCTAGAGGATATTCTTCATGCCATTGATATAGAGGAAACACCTATTTTCCAAGCTGAGTTCATTGGGGAAGAGGAGCATAAGCTGAAAAAGGTCAAGTCTGCAAAGAAGCTAGAGTTTGAGGGGGAAGATGCAGGTTTCATTTTTCAAGCAAGAAAGCCTATAACACGACATGCTAGGAAATTAATGGAAGGCAGCAAAGAAGTTCAAAAACCCACTAAGACAACTAAATCACTTAAATAAATTGTTGATCTTTCATCACCCACAGTAAAGGATACAATCAACAAATTAAAAAGGGGAAAAGAGAAAGTGATAGATAAAACAGAGTTTTAGCGCCTTGAGGAAAAGTTAAAGTTGGAAAATCAGGAAATTGCTGTCATGAAAAAGAAAGCTAGAAAGCACAATGTCGAGAAAGTACAATTTAAAAGAATGAAGGCAATATGGGAAGGACAAGTTGATTCTGCTTCTGAAATTTTAAGTAATACAGAATAATAAACACTCAGCAATAAAAGAAGCTAAGTTTTTCAGAATAATAAACACTCATCTGAGAGTTAGTAATAAAAGACTTAAAGACCAGGTGAAGGATTTAGAGCAGCAGTTGGAGTTAATTCATGATGAGTTATAGAGCAGAGGCATTAAAATGATTGTCATAGAAGAAAACATAAGTCAACCAAGTGAAAATGAAGAAGGAATACCTCAAGGAAGCTAGAATGAAGTGGGTTTACAGTTGGTATGGTTTGTAGATGATGAAGACAAGTATATTATGAGTTTTTGGGCAAAACTACAGTTTTCACTTGGAAAATTTATGAAAATCTGCATACTCAGCAGTTTCTTAGTGCATTCAGTGTAAAAAAGTAGAAAAGCGCTACGAAACTGCTGTAGCTGCCTTTTTTGTTTCATTTGATGAGTATGTAAGGAGTTAAAATAATTGGTATGAAAAATTTGTTAAAGGGTAATTAAAACAATGCAGGAGGAAGGATTCAAAGTTTTGAAGAATAAAGGTTTCAAATAGCAGCGCTACAGAAAGCGCTATGAAACTGCTGTGTTGTCATAGCGCAATATATTACGGCCGTTTAAACAAGTTTTTGAAGCGGTTTTGGACAGCTGGAGGCTAGGGAAGAATGATGGGACATGTTAAGCTAATCTTCAATAGCCAAGGACCACGAAATGAAGATTAAATGATGGTCAGAATGTTCAAATAAGGAAAAGAATCTTATGCCTAAAAAACAGGGTATGGTTTCCTGCTTTTGTGGGGGTCAGCAAAGTGGTCATGAAGAACTAAATATCATTATCCAAATTCGACCATGTGATGATACACTTGTCAATAATGTAATTTCAATAGATAAGGTTGTTACAGATAATGATAAGGATTTTGAGTCCTTTTTGAAGTAAGACTATTAAGTAGGATAGGTGTCCTTTTATAATAAATTCCATGTTTTATGGTTATGCAAGGTGTCAAGGGATAGAAATTCAATTTATCTAGCCTAGAGGCAGATCATCTCATGTTTTAAGATGTCTACTAAAGGTCAAGAGGTCGAATTTGTCAAGGGTTGGACATTTTTGGCAAAAACTGTGCTTGTTGTGAATTGACTGTTTTCAGCTAATACAAAGATCTTCTACTTGACCAACTTGAGATTCAGAAGGAGTTTTAGTGTTTTCCTATTCTATTTTCATCTTTTATATACCTCATTTGCAGTGGTGTTCATCTATATTACTCAGAATTCATCTATTAGATGCTCTGACTTCCTATATAAGTGAACTGACTGTGTTTTTATAGTTTCATGTGTGTGTACCTTATGACTAAAACTCTGATATGCCTCAACTTCCATGTTAAGTGGATTCACTGAATTACTGAATTTCTTTGACTCCATAAGCCCAATGTATACATGCTGATGTGATTCTCAACCTACATCTATCATTTTTCAGTTTATTTCCTAAATAGAGTTAGCCATCTATATATTTATCCATATCATTAACCTTTGAGAGAGCCCTCTCAGGCTGAGGAGGCTAAGCCTCAGTCAAAAGATTAGGTTTGAAATAGTTACATGAGATTGTCTAATCAAGTAGCCTATCAGGTCCAATTTTGTGATAACAGCTGGTTTATAAAACGACATTGATAACAAGAATTCCATTTTTATGGCACCGAAATTACTTTTAGGTGTGTGCACCAAAATTTATTTTTGATTTTGCTTAAATGCAGGGAGAAAATATCATAATTATATCGAATGGAAAATTTTCAAATCCAGCTCGTTCCATAATATTTCTCAAATTCCATACCAGAGTTCTCCCTATCCATCTAGAGACGTAATATTTACTTCAAATTTTATTTATATTTTCATTATCTAATTGAATTTATGTTTTTTATCCATGTCAACCACGCACAACTTAATTAAATTTATAATGTATAAAAATTTGCAGGTTCATGATGCAGATTCAACATCAAGCTCAGATGCACAAAATATTCAAACAACTCCAAAACGTCGGAAGCTCTTATCAGGAGCTACATACCGCAAGGCGCATTTGGTAGATGAAAATGGACAACTGCTTCACCTTGCCAATTTTAACAATATTGCATCTTCTAGCCACAATCCCAAGACAATGATGTTAATAATTATAATTGTTTGGTATATTGATTAATGTAATTATTTCAACGTAAAACCAATTTATAATCATGCAATATTATCAACGTGGTTACTAATTGATATCATATATTTTGTACTAATCATGTTCAATTTTTTTTTTTAATTATTAGGATTCTAGTGATGATGAACGACCTTCCTACCATCTTTCGTTGCACCCCACGAAAATCTCAAATCGAGAGAAGACTGAATTAAGAGAAAAAATTGGAAAGGAATGATACCAAGAATGGTTGAATCAACCACCGATTCAATTCCCGCTACATCTAGATTCACCAATTAGGAATGAATACAACAATAGTATTTCTTCACAAGCTAGAAATGGAGGCAATCAAATAAAGATTGGCATGGATGATTACTTAAGGGATACGACTGCCATGGAGACAATGTTGTTAGATACATTCCAAAACGATGATTAGCTAGGGGATGATGCTCATATCGCTGACACCTTTTTCGAAAGCCTTAAATTTTCTTCCACCACCCCTCTCTTTGGACCTGGTGGTTAGTCAAAGTCTACCTAGTTGGGGACAACGATGTTACTGTACAACTTGAAAGCAAAGTTTGGCTTGTCGAATGCATGTTTCTCAAAACTTTTGAGGTAAGTTACCATAAATTACTCCCTTATATAAATTTGAAATATAATTAGTACACTATAATGAACATTACAAATGGTAAATTTTATGAACGTTAATAATTTTATCGACATTAATGTAAATTTATAAATATTTTTTTCCATGATCACCAACTATAGGTTATTCAACGATAAGGTTCTTCCGAGTGCTAATGTCTTGCCCGGTAGCTACGAAGAGGCAAAGAAATTGTTGAAAATGTTGGGTGTTGAGTACATATCATATCATGCATGTCGAAATGATTGTATTCTATATAGAGGAGAATATGCAGACAAAGAGATGTGTCCAAAATGTGGGCATGACATGTATGATAAATTATAGAAGAGACTAAAATCACGTCTTTACAGTCTCCTTTTAAGATATTGAGGCACATGCTATAATCCCAAGTTAAAGAATGCTTTCATTACAGAGGATTGCTATGTTGCGAGGATGGCATGCCTCACATAGAAGTGAGTTGGGAGTTATGCGAATCCCAGCGAGGAACTCGATAACCATGAAGCATATAGAGGATACTTGTTAAACAATCAAGGATGAAGTACGAAGTCAGACTAGGCATAACCATGGATGCGTCAACCCATATTCCCTCATTCTCAACTATTTTTTTTGGCACGTAGTAGTGATCAATAAAATATCCCCCATGGTTTGTCAGTGAAGAATGACATCTTATGTTAGCTCTCATAGTCCATGGTGAAGACATAGATGAGAATATGGATGTATGCAACCACTGCTAGATGAATTGAAGGAATTATGGGATGGGATAAATGTATACGATCGATCAAGACCCATAAAAGTAGAGAGGAGGTTTACGTTATATGGCATATGTGCTTACACGACACATGATTATTGAGGCTTAGGAGTTTTCTCTAGTAAATTACATGTTTAATTTATTGATTTGTTTATATACGTGACAATATTCTTTCACATATTAGTTATTTAATTCGTTGTAATATTTGTTATGATCTTCATGATATTATTTAACGTGCCATGCATATTAATTGTATATAATAATCTCGCAGGTCTTGTAACAAAAGGATATTTTAGATGTAAATGTTGTGGACCTTCTCTGAAAGCTAGATGGTCCAAGGACCTACGAAAGCCAGTGTATGATTTCTCCAGGGTATTCCTCCCAGAAGAACACCCTTACAGAAGAGCAACATCCACTTTCAATGGTAAACGAGATAGAACCCAAAGGCCTCCAATAACGACACCAGTTGAATGGCTTAGAGCATATGAGAGAGAGAAGGAGAAGGATTTCATAGAAATGTTTGATTCAAATGGGGAGCCTATGTTCGATGATCCATAATTCTTTGACACCTATGTTGAGAAATTTCCCATTGGGATGAAAAGGAAATCTATCTTTTATAACCTCCCATATTGGGAGTATCTTAAGATTACCCACTTATTAGATCCCATGCATATATTTAAAAATGTTTCATCTTCTTTATGGAGGAACATATCATCGAAACAAAGTGACACATTGGTTGTTACGAAAGATTTTATTATTTCAAAAACTAAAAAGAAACATTGGCCAGGACGATTAGAAAGTATAGGATCAGAGGCAGGCGTTGGTCCTCTAATTCATGGTTTCAAAGAAGGAGTGCTGTCTCTGGATTTTAAAAATATCACATTTCTTTGGCAAAGGAAAGTTATAATGGGTGTGTGCTAACTTCATGCGGATATTATTTCACGGTGCTACTTCACGTGGATGACCATTTGTCGGGTTGAAATTGCATGGAGCCATTTTGAATCTTCTAGAGTATGTGTAATGTCAAAAGCATGATTTTATTATTTGTTATATTAATAAATTTTATCCCAGCGAGATCATAAAACAACCTAATTCAGTATATTATTTTGCGATGTTTATAACTTTAGTGTCATTATCTTTATTAGGTGTGTGGGTGTGTGAAACATAACAGATTCCCTCAGACCTAGGGCGTTATATCAAATTATCTACATTTGTACGTTGGATCACGTCAAAGGAGATTCATGTGGCTAGCATTCCACGGTGGCTTCAAGAGATAGTTGAGATTGTTTGTATGTTTGAGAAGGAACTACCGACGAGTTTCATGGACTTACAAGTTCATCTTCTAATCCACCTATTAGATGAGGTTGAATTAGTTGGGGTGGTTTCTTGTTGTTGGATGTTCTTCTTAGAGAGGTACATGAAGAAATTGAAAGGTTTTGTTTGACAAAGGGAAAAACCCGAGGGGTATATGGTAGAGGGGTAAATATCGTATGAGTCTTTCTATTATTCCAGTGAGTACATAAAGCATATCGACAACATACCAGGTGCAGTGATTTGGGACGATGAAAGGGATGAAGACAAAAGAGAAGAGGAGTTGCTCCAAACGAGTGGAAAAAAGTGCTTGATAAAGAGTAAGCGACTTATAATTTTTCAAATTTACAAAAAGTAATTAATATTCATGTTGAACTTCGATATAATGTATATTTTGATCTCTAAGTACTATATAATGTCGGTTTGATTTCATCAGCGAATGCAGAAATTCAAGTAATCGATAAATTCATTCTTTACAATTCTGAAGTGACACAACTGTGGGTCGCATTGTACGAACAAAAGAGGATGAAATGGGATAGTGATAGGAAATAATTTAGACAGTTGAATGGTAGAAGTGTGCCTTATCCCAATCATTTAAAAGAAAATATGCCAAAAATATGCCCCAACAGTTGGGTTGCTGACCAAGTCAGAGAGAAATATGGTGCAACCGGTCGTTACCCGCGTGCTGAAGAGGATGCGCTAAACGTAGGGATTGGGTGCAGTAACTTGGTAATAATATTTTTAATTTATATGTAAATTTTAAACTTATAAGACATCTATATTTCATATTTTAACTGTTGGGTTATTATAAGACACATGACACTATGATTTTTTTAAAATTTTTATAATAGGTGCATTTGTTCCCATGTATGTGGGCATATGGACACCATTTTTGCACAGAAAATGTCGATGCTGGAAACATCATACAAAACCGTGGAGTGGAAGTCGAGTTTGATCAATCTAGTTAATCTAGCCACCGTGATTAAAGCCTAGTACTAGGGACGTTAGGTTACGTCGAAAAGATACAAGAGATCACTGAAGTGGATTTGTCTTCTTTCCAATGTGTTATTTTTAGGTGCAAGTGGTGGGACACCTTTGATCGGAATAATGTAAAGGAATATCGCGATAGTAGGCTGATATGTATCAACTCTAGAAAGATGTGGGATGAAGCTAAGGAGCGCTATGTTTTCCCCAAACACTGGAACCATGTGTTTTTTTACCCAGATGTGTTGGATAGGGATTGTTGGTTTGTATTGACACATGACCCTAGATCAAAACATATTTTTGAGAAAAATAGTGTTATCATGCCATGCGAGCTGGAAGATAATGAGCATGATCATGAGAACCGAGAGTGATATGGTACATGTGTTATTTCATCAATATTTATACTTTTTAAGATAGGTTTTTTGAAACATTATAATATATATGTATTTTGAATTAATTGGTAATTTGCATTATGTTAATGTTAAAATCAATATTTCACTTGATAATTTGCAATTATGTTGATCTAAAAAACAAAGGCGTACTATATAAATTAGTTCTTTTTCTTGGTATCTAATATCATAATAAAATAATGATAATTCTAAATTACATTAATTTATTTGCATTATTTTCTAAACTTTATTATGTTACAATAATTCATATTATTCTAGACTTATTATTTTACAATTATTTAAAATTTTACAAATTTACAAATTTAAAATTTTTAATAAAATCATTTCACATTAATACAATTAAAATTTTACAAATATTTTACATACAATTACAATTAAAATTAGAATTAGAATTAGAATCTTACAATTTCACATACAATTACAATTTTAGAATTTTACATACAATTAGAATTACAATTTTACATACAATTAGAATTACAAATATTATAACAATTTTACAATATCATGATCATTTAATATTAAATTAATTAATAAACATCATGTTCATGATAACCATCATACAAACATCATATTTGACTAAAAAAAACATTCAAAATCACTAACGTCATCGTGATCATGATCATCTAACAAAACACAATAAACATTATATATTAACATCATCACAAAACAAACATCAAATATACATCTCATGTCAAATAAATCATGCTATCACATACACATCTATCTGCAAGCTACACATTAAATGAACATATCTAACATGACCTAACAATATGCACATCATGATGATCACCAACATGTAAATTAAGTACAACTGCAACATGAACATAAAATACATGGACCATATATATATATATATATATATAAACTGAATAATGTAAAAAATATACAACTGTAATATAAATGTCATGGATCAGTTGGTGGTACAACATCAAATATAGTAGTACTAGTCGAGGCGTGCTCAATCAATGGTGCAACCTCGGTGGTCGATGGTCTAGCCTGCTCTTGATCATGAGTACTAATGGATGTTGCAGGATGCTGACTGGACGTGACCGATGGTCCAACCTGATCTCCATGATCACTGCTACTATATGCTAGTGGAGGTTGCTCATCTGGTGCGACGCGAGGTGAACGATCATGAGATGATGAGTCACTGCTCGCGGACTTTCGATCACGTGCTGCATCTCGACCATGCCTATAACATGCAACGGTCCTCCTCAGCCGCGTAACCAAGGTCGTAGCTCCTACGACATGTCGCATCAATCTATACATGTCACACGACAGGCCTCTCCACATATGTAATAGCCTACCATCGACCAATATGTCTCTCATATGAGTGAGCCTGATGCCCGCCTCAACAATCAATGCACTGAGTTGGTCACCCAAATCCATCCTGTATCTACTATCAATTTGGCCCTAATCGTCATCAGAGTACTCCACACGGCCTGGATCATGTGGTGGTGACGACATGTCCTTGCCATTAAAAGACCCAATCTCTGCAAAATATACACAAGTACACAACAATAATTAGACAATTTCATTACACAATTTAATAAAAACAAGTTAAAGAACATGTTAGAATAAATTTAAATAAAAAAGTAATATTACCTCTATCATCCGGCGGCTCATCAGCTGTGAAGAGGTTGTTGGCACACCCTTGCCAATCCAAACCCGCATAAGGACAGACGACCATAATGAAGGGATGCTCGTCAACACTAGCTAACAACTCCAGTGCATCATTCGATATCCTTGCTGGAAACACAGTCTCGCCCCTCTTGGGCATCATCTGCCCCCACATGTGCATTTGTGCCTCGAACATCAGCCTATGAGGCTGCCAAACAAAATTAGGCCTCGTCTCTGGAAACCTCTCAAAAAATAAACAAAAAATCTCTGAAGCAAAAGGGAAGCTGACCCTCCCTTGTGCATGAGCACGAAATCTATCTAAGGCTGTACAAAACTACCGCAAAAAAATGGTAGATCACCTGACAAGTCGTGGCTCCTGTACTAATGAATCAACATAATATAGAAGCGAGAAACTAATGAGTTGCCCGTCACTGGTGTTGTGTGAAATGGTCGAAATGAGAAGTGAGAGGCACTGCACCTCCTCACTACCAAATGCACCAATACATAACTGACCTCCAACGACCTGAAAATCTGAAGGAGACAGTACTGATGCTCCAATGTATCTCTGGGAGTACACTAACTGATTCCTTGCTACATAGCCAGCTGGAACTTCTGGGAAAGAGGGAAAATCCACCCCTCTCCTTGATAGCCCTATAATGAAATATATATCTTCCTTAGTGGGTGTGTGCCATTGGTTACGACCAACTCGGAAGCATGTTGGTGTGAATTCCACCTTTAGATAAGATGTCTCAAAAACAAACCTTGGCCCTTTAGGGAAGTAGCCTCCTCATAGAACTTGAGGAGGCCTACCTACCTTAGGAGCCCCTGGGTAGCTGCTGTAATAGGGCGAGGGTACGCATCCCGCTCCCTCTCTCGTGCCTCCCACAGGCGAACCATGTTATACTTCTTTGCCTGTTGTTGTTGTTTTTCCCCCTCTTCTCTCCTTTCATGTCTATGAAATATTGACATATTAAATACAATTTTTTATTTAAATGAGACATGTATTTAGAAATATATATATATATATAATTTTTTTTGGAAAAACAAAAAAAAACAGTCGGTGCGCCAAAAAAAACAGTCATGCATTGGTACCGGTGCGTCTTTTTATGAGTGCACCGGCAACGGTGCACCTGATAATATGAAACGCACTAGCAGCGGTGCTCCAGCAAATTTGTAGCACACTTTTGACTATGTACGGTGTCAGGAGTGCAGTGCGCTCACTAAAATCTACACCCTGAGGCGTATATTTAAGTTAGCGGATCGCCCTCCTGCCATCATTACATAGTCAACAGTGTGGTCTTTTACTAGGCCAAATTGTTAAACCTATCGAAATACGTAAAGTGGTGCACTAACAAAAATACCTGTCTCGGGGTGGATATTTCAGTCAACGCACCACGTTACCGCTATTCCACTAGGTCAACGGTGTGGCCGGGTAATGGATCGCACCGCACTTAAAAAAAAAATAAAAAAATAATACGGTGCGCCATCGGTACCACCTCGGAACCAGTGCGTATAAAATTAGCACTCGTTTATCAGGCCTTACCGTTGACCCTATCGAAATGCGGAATGTGGTGCGCTGACAAAATTACCCGTCCCGGGGCGTATAGTTCCGTCAACGCACCGTGTTGCCGCTATTCCACATTGTCAACGGTGCAGTCGGGTAAACGACCGCACCGCACTTTTTAAAAAATTTTAAAATAATATGGTGCGCCTATCGGTACCACCCCGTAACCAGTTTGGATACTGTTAGCACCGGTTTTAGTGCGGCCTGTAAATTTAGAGGCAACACCGTGAACCGGTGCGAGCCGAATGGCTTGAGCGCACTGCACGACAATTTTTTTCTTTTTTCTTTTTCCAAATGGTTAATTTTAAGGTTATTTGAAATTATAATCCGCTAAAAGGCTTAGTTATAGAAAAACAAGAAAAATACCTATACATTTGGCCGTCGAGGAGGCATATTGGCTGTAGAATTTGCAAAAGAAAATTTTCCCACCATTTTGCAAAATTCAAGCTGGAGATTGGTGGGAAATGAATAGCACTGTGTGCAATGGGTGCAATGGGAGCACCGATGTCAGGGCGGCTCAGACAAGGATAAATTGCACTGGTGCTTGAGAGCTCTGAAGCTCTGAGAAAAGTGAATAATGCGGTTTTTTGGCCGTAATTTTTTTTATTTAACCCTGTTCTAGTGTGCGGGGTTTTTATGGGCACACCGGTGCGGTTTCTTAATATCGCACCAGGAGGTTTTGGTTTTGGCACACTTTTATATGATGCACCAGTGCGGAAGATTTATAAAGCACCAGTGTGCTACAGTAATACGACGCACTGGGCAGGTGTGTACGGAGCACACGGTGTCCAGTGTGCCAATGTTTTGTGTGCACCGGTGCTTTCTCTTGTTGAGTGCACCGGTGCGGTTTACTATTATAAGCGCACCGGATGAAAAACATCCGCAAAAACCTCTGCTTGCCAACTTCCTCGAGTGACCTCTGCTAGAAACGGATGTCTGGGGTATTTTTATAAGGGTTTCCTCAAAAACATCTGCTAGAGGGTCTTTTCCTTGTAGTGGTTGCAACTGAATCTCATGTTGAATCTCTCTTTTTGGAGGCAACCCTATTGGCTCCTGAAACATCTCATGATGTGCATTAACTACATCATATAAATATGATTTTAACTTAGGATCACATCCCTCAAATGATTCAGGATTAACATCAACTTTAGGCTTAATCATAAGAAGAACAAAATTCTTACTTGAATTCACCAACCTCTTTACCTGTCCAGCATTTACCATAGCAATGTTTGTCTTCTTGCGATGTGCTCTAACAATGAACTCCTTGCAATATTTGAATAAATGATATTTGTTCTCATGGCGATGGAAGATTTCTTTCCTGTCATACAAGTAAGGACTCCCTAATACAATACCTGTTATGTCAAGCAGAACCACATCTAATTCAAATATGTCAAAAAAATTTCCAATGATTGCAAACTGCGATATACGTTTCTTTGAAAGTTGTAGATTTGCATCCTTACAAATCCAACCTAATGGATATGGTTTTGGATGTGGTATGGTCTCAAGGTTAAGTTTATTGACAAAGTATTTAGAGATTAAGTTTTCTTGTGACCCTCTGTCAAACAATTTGTCAATCTTGGTATGTTTGGATATGACCCTCACCCAAAACAGTAAGCGAGGTAAAAATCTCAAACCCATTCACTATGGTACATTCAAGATCATAAAACAAGTTGGTAATAATGCATGCCAACTTGACTTGCCTTCTTATATGAAAATGTATTCAGATGTTAATGTTGAAAACTTACGTTTGTATGAACCACCTTTGATCGATGATTAAGGAAGTGATGTTCAACTACCTTCTATTGAAGATTTCTCACCAGAATTTCTGGATGAGCTCAAAGAAGATACAATTCTTGACAGGAGGAAAAGAGCACCCAAGAGGGGAAGTGTTGACTACCTTCGAGTTGGGCTCAAAGGCACTAAAACAAGCAAGGAAAAATGGATGGAGGTTGGAAAGGTGAGGGAGTTGTACCCTCATCTACTGAACATGTAATCAAGTCTTTTGGGGTTCAAAAGCTTCCCACTAGGGAGGAGTGATCAAGAGTTCATAAATTTTGCTCAAAATTCAAAGTTATAGGATTGGGTTGAAACCATGATGGTTTCATAGATCTCGTCTTCTTGATTCTGGCGCCATGAACGGTTCGAAAAACCGATGTCGTATGAGGGATATATCGCATTCTGATCGAAAAGCCAAAAGGTAAATTTTTTACAGTTTGACCAGGTTTGACTCGGATGCACAGTCAGCAGGGTGGAGGTACAGTCAGAAAAAAAAAGGAATATTCTTAGAATATTCCTATTCACCAGGCCAATCATGGGATGACAAGTATCATTGTTTTATTTTTTGAAAGCACGATTTGGAGGGCCAATCACAGGGTGCCACGTTGCCAGCCGTGAGGTTGCCATGTGTCCTTGGAATGGCATTGTAAAATTTTGTTGGAGGCTGCAGGAATCGACCCCCGGACCTCCGACAGAGCACGCACATGCCATACCACCCGAGCCACATGATGTTACTTAACCTCTATAGTTGTGGGTTCTATTTAAAGTTTTTTGTATTCACATATGGGGGTTGGAACCATTGGCTGTCCCAACCTGCCATCGATTCCGTTGGTGTTATCACATTGCAAACATAAAATATCCACCATTGCGGTGAGCCTAACCCGCAGTCTCCGCCAAAACTTTCGTGTTAAACTTATCACATTGCAAGGGTTAACCGTCGTCAACTCTCCGCACGGTCTCCACTAACCTCAACATTCAAACTGGAGTTTTAAAACTTCCCACTGAAGTTCTGCCTTGGGTTCCGCTAACTATTGTGTTAGCCGCGGGGCTAGGGGTTGGCATGTGGCCACCCCAACCACCGACGTTTAATGCCACATTTTAAAATGACAGAAAGTTTGGCAAAGCGTGCCATTTCTGGCGGAGAATCTATTTTAACTCCAGATAAGTGGAGTTCTCCACTTTTAGTGGAGTTTTTCTAGGTGAAACTGGGAAAAAGAGTAGGAGACTCAATTTTCGCCCATTCTGAGTGAATTAAGAGTCATTTTTTACTAATTGGAGCATTCTGGAGCCATTGGTGCAGAGAAAACAGCCATTAGAGCAATGTAACTATATGTATTTGCAAAATTGTGAGCATAATGAAATATGGACATGCCATTGGGAGTTGGACCAGCAAATGTAGCCCAGGAGGGGTGACCTGCTTCATCATGCCTGCTGTGTAAATTTCATGTGGTTAATTATTTCTTTGTTTTACACTATTGTTCAGTGTTCTTTAAGCTTGTTTTATGCTTCTAATTCACTAAAAATCATCTACAATTCATGGTTAAAATCCTCAATCGTTATGCAAACTAATGAGACAAGTATGCACATGTTTATAAACTGAAAAAACACTTAGCACAACAAAACTAATACAGACATTTCAGATCATTAAGGGAGACACAATTTGGACGAAACCCGACCACCAGATTCTGACAAGTTCAGACCAAATCTCGGGGGAAAATGTGGCCTGTTTAAAAGCACTCCTACATTCAAAATCCGAATTTTCAAAAGTTGACTGTTTGTTTTAAAAAATAAAAAATATATATATTTTGGGAGGGCGGGCCATGACCCCCACCCTCCCCATCCAATGGATATAATAGTTGTATAATATAAAATTGGGGGGCCGACGACCGTGACCTCGTCATACTCGCCCACGTGGCAACCACCGTGCAACATATATATAACATAAACCATGGGCGGCGGGCCTAGAACCCACCGGCTAGAACGACCGGCCCGCCTCCCGGGCGCCCACACCAACACCACCATAACATAATGCCCAACCCAACCTTGTGCCAAGTGTTAACAAATCCGGTGGTGAATTCGGGGGCGAGTTGCCCAATGCGGGCCCGACCCCCATACCTTGTACTATAGTTTAATTCGTGGGTTTAAAAATATGCCAAGCGCAGTTACATTTAAAACAAAGTCCGAATATTTACGAAGGGGTCGAGGTTTGATCACCCGACCTCCTCCCACCTATTTTGGATCCAAAACAACTCGCCCAACGGGCCCATTTGGAAAGCTCCGCCCATATTTTTAATATAAACCTCATTTTCACCAGTGCGCCCAAGCAGGCCAAACCATAGGAGAGCATGCACATAGTTCGAGGCGGGCACAAATTTTGATGAAGGTGGAACCATGAGCATGCCCAGAAACAGGGAGCAGAACCATGAGCCTTGACATTTTCCCGATGAGGTAATTTTTCTCCATGTCGAAATATAGTCAAGTTTATAGTCATTTTTCACGGTTTTTTAGCAAGGAACGCAATTGCGAGTTTGGATTCGCCTTTTGAGTTGCAGATTTCTAGTCCACCCATAGAGCAGCATCGTGGAGGAATCTAGGGGGAATCTAAAAGATTCATTTTTACCCCAGATCTTCACTTACTCAGAATTCAGAAAATGGACAGTCGATTTTGCACTATTCGATGCCATGAATATGATGGTGTGTTCAGATTTTCCATCTGAGTTTTATATTTTTCCGTCACTTTTTGAAGTGAAGTTGTAGGTGTTAGCTTTCAGTGAGTGAGCAGTCTATTTCACACCTTTCGACACCACAATTGTGATGGTTATTTAAGATCCAACAGCAGAGCAGATCATTCTTTAGTAAACTTCAGTGTGAGGTATATGATGTGTTGATTTCATGTACTTCTTTGTCCCTAAGATGCATAGTGTTGTACAAATCCCTGTTGATGTATGAGTAGTGGCATCTTGTTTTGTTATTGATTTACTTTCTGTCATGGACTTGTATTATTTTTGAGATCCCTTTAATTCCATGTTGGCGGGATACTAATTGTCACACGTATGTCGTTTGAGATCCCTTTTTTGCCATGTTGGCAGGGTACTCATAGTCTTTATGTGAGAGTGATTGTCATAATGATAGGAGTCCTTTTTATGCATGAGAGTTCTGTAGTGGAACATATTGTAGAGAGGTCGAGCCACTCCTGCATGAGGGCATTTTCCTTGTATGTCAGAGAAATACATCCATGTACATCTTCTTCTTACAACACTTAATGCAGCGGCCTACACCATCTTGACAATAAGGCACGGAGATGTAGTCCCTCCTGGACGAACTCCATTATCAAACGACGTGTTCTTATGATTGCCGATCTTAACATGTTATGTTCCTCTTCTTTACAACAGACAATTGTTCATTTATGTTCATTAACGCTTTAATTAAATGCAATTATAATTTATCAGTTGAAGTAAAAGTTCTTGGTTAAGGGTATTAAGAATTTCACCCTGGATCAAGTGGTATTAGAGCCATGTTTTCTTGCTGATTGGATTGTAGGCGTGAACATTGAACGTTCGCTGAGTTGAGCCATGGAGAATGTCAAGGACATGTATGAAACCATGCTTAGTGTGTCTGAGAAAGTGGACATGTTGTACGAGGCTTATGAAAAACAAGCACCAGAGAACGCCGAATTGAAGACCCTCCTATGAGAGGAGGAGGACAAACATCAATTGCAGCTTCAGTTGCAAGCCACGACAGAGGCAGGGGAAGAATTGAAGTGCAGTGATTAAATTCTTCAAGAATATCATGATGCATTGAAGGCATTCCTACAAGAAGAGAAGGAGGAGAAGCAGCAGTTGCAGCTTCAGCTACAAGCCGCGACAGAGGCCTTGGAGGAAGTGAAGCGCAACGAAGGCTTACAGAAGCCTTATTCATCTGTTTCAAAATCGAAATCTAAGGTAAACAATGTTTATTTATCTTTGGTTTCTTCATATGATATCATTTCGGTTGGAAGTGTGGAGATACCCATTGCAGGAACCAGCATGAGACTCCTCACCAAGATGGGGTATAGAGGAGGAGGACTTGGTGTTCATGGCCAAGGCATAACCCAACCATTGGAGGTTGTGCAGTGACCTCGCTATGCAGGTTTGGGGTACACTGAAGAAGGATGTTCAAAGGACATCAAGGGAAAACAGATATTGATGAACTCTCTAGGGAAGAGGAATGATGGGGATACTTCGCCATCATTCCATGGTAATGCATGTTGCAGTGAAAGAGCTGAGGCGAGCTCCCATCACCATGATCACACCAGAGATCACCAGAGAAGGTATAATGAATCTCGTTATTCTATAGTGCATTTTGATTATAGAAATGTTGATAACCACGGTCGTAAATCATGGCATCACAAAATGTGTCATTTTTGTGGTTTGCATAACCATGTGTTCTCTAAGTGTTGGAAAAGGATGGCGGCACAAAGGAGGATGAGGCATGGAAAGCCTTCTCCCCAGCAATAAAAGAAATTAGTTAAGTAGGTTTGGAGGAGAAAGACCTTTTGCACTCATTGTGACTGAAGTGGCCACCAAAGAGCCACATGTTGGAGACTCCATCCAGAGCTGCGCCTTAAAGACGAGGCACCCATGCATACACTAGTCGAAAGAGATGATCGACAAGCAAGTTTTCCACAGGGAAATGATCCACTCACTTTGATAAGTGAGAGATGGTTCTTCTAGATTGTTTTTTCTAGATATGTTATCTTGTCATGGCCGTGTTTGTAAATCATTTTCGCATTTTTAATTGTGAAAGTGATGATGTGTTTTCCATCACTTGCTTAAGCGACAATGATATTTTTTTGGTCTTGTTTTATGAGTCGTGTGATGCATTTCTTTCATGTAAAATTGATGAGGTTTTTTCCATCACTTCGAAATGCAACAATGATGTCTTGTCTTGTAATGATAGTTGGGGTGTGATTTCCATTTTGATGTAAGCTTGATGACCGAGTACATGTTATAAACTCATGGTAAGTATGGGAATATTTGGGTCATAGATTGGTCAATTTGAGCATGTAATATACAGGGGATTGTACTACAAGTTTGCAAAAGGTGCAAGTGTCAGTTCATCACTTATGGCTCCGAAGGATGCAGGTGAAGGAGAAAGAAGGGTGACTTTTCAATATGCTTGTGGTGCAGACATAGTACACAACAGTGCAGATTATTTTGATGATTTTGGAGGACCAAAAGCTCCTCAGTGGGGAGGATTGATCCAGGTGGCTCTAGAGACACACACAGGACAAAGAGGGCTCAAAAATAAAAGTGATTGGATTGCTCTCGAACTGGGTTCAGGTTGTAGATCTCGACGTCCTGATCGCAACGGTATAAACGATTCGTCAAACTGAGCTCGTATAAAAAAGTTAGGAGCAGTCAAAGTTCTGGGTTAACTTGGTGACTGTGTAGCCTTAAGGGAGACACAATTTGGATGAAACCTGACCACTGGATTCCTGCAAGTGCAGAACAAATCTCGAGCGAAGTTGTGGCCTATTTAAAAGCACTCCTACGGTAAAAATCAGAATTTTCAAAAACTAATAGTTTGTTTTAAAAAATAGAAAAAAAATATATTTTTTGAGGGCAGGACATGACCCCCGCCCTCCCCATCCAACGGATATAACAGTTGTATAATATAAAATTGGGGGGCCGACGACCGTGACCGCGCCAGACATGCCCACATGGCAACCACCATTCAACATATATATAACATAAACCGTGGGCGGCGAGGCTCGAACCCGCTCGGCCGGAACGACCGGCCCGCCTCCCGAGCGCCCACACCAACACTACCGTAACAAAATTCCCAACCCAACCTCGTGCCAAGTGTTAACAATCCCGGTAGTGAATTCGGGGGTGGGCTGCCCAATGCGGGCCCAACCCCCATACATTGTACTAAAGTTCAATTCGTGGCTTTAAAAATATGTCAGGCACAGTTACATTTAAAACAGAGTCTAACTATTTATGGAGGGGTCATGGTTTGACCACTCGACCTCCTCCCACCTATTTTGGATCCAAACCAACTCGCCCAACGGGCCCATTTGGAAAACTCTGTCCATATTTTTAATATAAACCTCATTTTCACCAGTGTTCCCAGGTAGACCAGACCAAGGAGAGCACGCACGTAGTTCGAGGCGGGCACAAATTTCGATGCAGGTGGAACCATGAGCAGGCCCAAAAACAGGGAGTGGAACCATGAGCATTGACATTTTCCCAGTGAGGTAATTTTTCTCCATGTCGGAATATTGTCAAGTTTATAGTCATTTTTCACGGTTTTTCACAGGGAACGCAATGGTGAGGTTGGATTTTCCTTTTGAGTTGCAGATTTCCAGTCCAACCATGGAGCAACATCATGGAGGAATCTAGGGGGAATATAAAAGATTCCTTTTTGCCTTAGATCTTCACTTTCTCAGAATTCAGAAAATGGACAGTCGATTTTGCACTATTTGACGCCACGAATCTGATGGTGTGTTCAGATTTTCCATCTGAGTTTTATATTTTTCGGTCACTTTTTGAAGTGAAGTTGCAGGTGTCAGCTTTTAGTGAGTGATCAGTCTATTTCACACCTTTCGATGCCATGATTGTGATGGTGATTTTAGATCCAGTAGCAGAGCAGCTCATTCTTCAGTCAAATTTAGCATGAGGTATATGATGTGTTGATTTCATGTACTTCTTTGTCCCTGAGAAGCATAATGTTGTACAGATCCCTGTTGATGTATGAGTCATGGGATCTTGTTTTGTTATTTATGTACTTTCTATCATGGACTTGTATTATTTTATTATTTTTTAGATACCTTTGATGCCATGTTGGTGGGATAATCATTGTTACACGTATGTCGTTTGAGATCCCTTGTTTGCCATGTTGGCGGGATACTCATAGTATTTATGTGTGAGTGATTTTCATACTGATAGGAGTCCCTTTTATGCATGAGATTTCCGCAGTGGGACATCTCGTAGAGAGGTCTAGCCACTCCTACCTGAGGGAATTTTCCTTGTATGTCAGAGAAACACATCCATGTACATCTTCTTCTTACAACACTTAATGCAGCAGCCTACACCATCTTGACACCGAGGCCTGAAGATGTAGTCCCTCCTGGACGAACTCCGTTATCAAACAATGTGTTCTTATGATTTTTGATCTTGACATGTTATGTTCCTCTTCTTTACAACATACAATTGTTCATTTATGTTCATTAACGCTTTAATTAAATGCAATTCTAATTTATCAGCTGAAGTAAAAGTTGTTGGTTAAGGGTATCAAGAATTTTACCCTGGATCAAATGTAGTAGATTTTTTCTTGTCTGTTCTTGGTAGGAAACTTTTTAGCTTATAAGATTCACTAGTAGGTGGATAAGTCATCTACACAACTTTCTCAAGGGAAACATCTAGTGTTTCATCCACTAAACTTCCATCATGGCATGATGGTCAAAGGGTTACATGGGGTGTATGTGGAGAAACCACTATGCATGAAACAATGGGAGTGAAAACAAGGGGAATGTTCAATGTGGATGCAACATCTATGGTTGGATCGAGTGGGACAGGCGGTGGAGGTGGATGATGATCAACACACATGGGTTGTAGCAACCATGGAAGTTCCTCAATGGAGGTAAGTTGGATCCCAAAAATTGGAGTAATGTGACGATAGTGATAGACAACTAAAGGGGGAATAGTAGATAGTGATGAATGATATTATTGGTGACATAGTGGAAAAATAGAAAAATGACCCAACCTACATCAAAATTTATAATATTTTAACTAGTTAACCAAAATAAGATAACAAAATAAGCATTTTAATTGACACATGATACCTAGAAAGAGAATGATATGCCTGTCCTAAGTGGGCATGGATCCTTTTTTGGTGTGACTCACTGTAATCTCTAAAAACATTAAAGGGACACTACAATTATACCAAAACTAAAAGAATCTATATTATGGGCTAAGAACATATGAAAATTGTAGAGGGGCTGTTGTAATTTACCATACCTGTATGCAGTAAACCAAATGAACAAAGAGCTTCTATTGTAGCATCAATGAAAAAAATTGGTATTGGTACATTTGTTGGGGTCAGGGGAGTGTTATCAAGGTGTAGCAACTACAAATCATATAAAATTAGAGATATAAAGAAAACATAAAATAAACTTTATATATATATATATATAACCTTCTCCATAAAAATATATTCTCTACTGGCCTCCATCAATCCACAAAAAATATGTCCATAGCTGGTACATCTATGAGGCTCAAATGAGCCTCCATATCGCATCTCCTAGTTGAATTATACTGCAAAATCAAATTCCAACCCCTATCACAACATCATCGTTGATATCTCTTGGCACGAGGATGCTACCAAGTTGCCATGCTACATTTTGGTGCAAGTCAAGGTGGCTATTGTTGTCTGAATATCAATAATGCTATCCACTACTATAGGATGTTGGGTAGTGGGGTTAGGCCTTCATTTAGGTTGATGAGGACCTAATGTTGGGTTGCACCAAACATTTTCTCTATCGTGTGTAGATCCACAATCCACTATCTAAAATTCTTCCATGTCAAAGGAGTTGACAATGAGTCCTAGTTTGAACTCTTCACGTAACTTCCTCAAGAAATATGAAGATACCTCCCTATTATTACAAGGTGATTTATGAAAGCCAATGAACCATCTATTCATCCAATGGTCTTGAAATGGTTGGTAGGTGCATTAGTCCATATAAATTCATTTTCTATGAACTAGTATAAGTTTGTTGTTTCTTGCGTCAACTAATCTTGTTTGATAATGTTCTAGTCTCCAATTCTAGCCCTATAATAAAAAAATATTAGCTAATAGACATTGAGCATTAGAAATGGATGGCACAATTGAATTTAGAGAACTTGCAATCATAAGACTTATGTGGTGTTTGAAGATTTTGTATAAATACCCTTAAGGTAACCAAAAATACATTAATTTCAACACTAGAATTTGTATTTCTCTATATTGTGATTTGTTAATGACAAATTATTATTCCCACTATGCTTCAAGATAACCAAATTCAATACGGTATACTGTACTTGTGTTTAGAGTATCAATAAAAAAAATAAAGAAATTCTATAGAATGCTTAATGTAAAAGAAAAAATATAATACATTAAGGATAAAATATTTAGCTTCTGAAATCCAAAGAAAAAAATATAATACATTAAGGGTAAACTCTTTAGCTTCATGAGCCATATCGATCTCGTGCCCCAGATGATGCTCTGGTTAATAGTTCGAGACTTGTCGAACGTTGACACCCAAAAACACATAGACACTATTAAGTAACACACGTTCTTGATAGTCCCAAAGCTGTAGTTTAATTAGATTGTTTTTTGGACTTGAAAATTATAGAAATTTGGTAAGATTTTAAGAAAATTTGTTATTGTAAATTCAAGTTATAGTTATTAAATTTGGGTGTCTCAGAGATTTTTTATGGTATTGAATTTATTTCTATCATAGAAAAACATGATTTAAATATTGTTACTATAAAATTTCTTAATTTTTTTTACCCAAATATCCGTTGTCCAAAAAGTTCCTTAGACTCCTTTAAACAACTCCCTTTTAAAATCATCATTACTGTGAAATTGCATTTATATTTATTTTCCAAAACAATACCATATATAAATAACATTAAACTAAATTAAGAATAACATCATCTTAAAAAACAAGAACGGATAAGCATATCCTTTAAAACCTGTACAAACCAATACAAACCAAGACAAATGTGAATTGCCTACACAAATATAAAAAACCATCAGCCTGCAACCATGATGAAACTATTCATCAACTGCGAGGCATCAAAAATTATTTGCGCCATTAAATACACTGCAATTTACAAATTTCTAGAGGTCCGTGCAAAATTAATCGACGTATATTTATTCAATTGTGGGTTCCATCCCCTTTGCCATTTGCATTACCATCGCAGCTGGCCAGGGATTCCACAGTGTTCTGAGAAATAGAAAACGAATTTTGCTTATCTCTCCCTGGATGCTTGGTAACTGGAAGCAGTGTATTGTTCTTTCTGGCGCGAGACTGAGCAGAAGATCCGCCCAGTGGTCTGAGAGCCGATGGTCTCAGACGTGGATCTCTTCAGGGCAATCTGAGCAGAAGATCCGCCCAATGTTTCTGTTTGTGTCGCTCCGCAATTCGTTTTAATTTCGTCTCTCAGCTTTGCTTCTGTGAAATCCATGCGCCCGCTATCGCTATCAGTCGTTATCATCTGGGAACTCTAGAAACAATAAATCAGAACATTCGATATCGCTCCATCGATGTTGACACATGGCATCGGCCACGACTATACGATGAGCAAACCGGCGAGAAAATTGCAGCTCCTTCGCCTCTTCTTCGGCCTCAGAGATCAGAAGCCCTTTCTTTCTCCCGCTGCTAAAACACCGAATTGCAGATCCCATGGATTCCGGCAGACCTTGCTGCCGGTAACTTCTTTCCCTTGTAAATCTCGGCGACTCGGATTCTCTTTCCTCGACATTCTCTTTCTGAGCAAAAATTCTCCTTTTACTAGAGGTGTTTAAGTTCTTATAATTTGGGTGCGGAGAGGTAACAATCTGCTCATTAAGTGGGCTATGGTTCAAAGTTTATTATAATATTTTATTTAATTTTATGAGTATAATTGGTTAAGTGGCACTTACTGAAAACCTATAGATATTAGTGGTATGAATTGTTGAATCACATAATAACTAAAGCAGAGTAAAAATTATAAAGGGGTTGTTTAAACATGTTATGTTTACCAAACCCTTGCCTTCTTCCACATCCTCGTGTCTGTAGACCATACACACATCCTCGGCCTCGACCTTCTGGCGACACAAAGGGCAAGTGAAGTTCGATTCGAGCCACGTGTCCACGCAGTCCACATGAAACGCATGGTGGCACTTGAGCAGCAATCACAGGACATCCGGACCTTCGAATTTGCTCAGACACACCGCGCATTCTAATCCCTCTTTCAAACCTTGCAGCGCCGCAAATTCGAACACGGGGAGCGCGTCTATTACTGAGCGCTCGACGCCCAAGTCCCTTAGTGGCAAAATACCCCGGAATTAACCAGGCGAGCGTGCGCGGGGTTCCGATGGGCGAGGCTTATTTCCTCTGCCATAGGCCCATAAATGCGCCATTGCAATGGACCATTAATCCTCTGCGCCGTACTCGTCTGTTCTGCCCCACCCTGCGCTGCCTGATATACACAAGCAGGAGGAACATGAGCGTGATTAGGGCCGTTAGAACAACGATTGTAACAGCAATATTCGCACGGAACAGAATAACTAAAGTCCCACCCTGACTGTTATCAGTCGAATCGTTAATGGCGGGACCGTTCGGCTGTGCTAATCCGGCACGCACCATCAATCCCGACAATACCAACAAATACACATTTCTCAGAGTCTCCATTACTGCAGCTTAATAACAATCGCTCAATCCGATTTACGGGTTCGTGAATACATGGATCTCAATTTTTGTTCAGAACTGCAGATTCACAGAGATTCAAACCAAATATTTATCGGTGGAGTTCTGCCATTTTCCATTTTTGTAGTGCAAAGCTGGAAACAGGGTATTTGGGATTATGTATGAAAGACCAAATGGACACCGAATATTTAGGGGGCGGGGGTGGCAACTACTCTTGGCATTTGTCAAAAAAGCAGCGTGCCGCGTACCCCACAACCGATTCTCGATAGAAATATTTTCGGCGATCCCTTTCTATGGTAGTGTGAGACAAAACTCAAGGGGTGAGTTGTTTTTTCCGTTTGTCCGCTCGGAGGTAAACACTGCAGGCATTGACTTAATTGAGCGTGAGGGTTTTTGTCATCTTTTGATAATTTACGTACGACTTGTCGGCTAGGTAATGGGTTAGTAGTTACGTGGGGAGATGGTTCGGTGTGTATTATAATCTTTTATTTCATTTTACTAGTACAATTGCCTAGATATCCATTAGAGAAATACTTTTTTTTTTATATGGGAGAAAAGTTTGATTTATTAGATATAGAATTTGGGAGTATGTTGATATTAGATACCATCGGTCTTACACCTCTTCAACTATTGTTGAATATGAGGAAAAATCTTGTCACCATGTATGCATTGAGGACTCCAAAGTGCATTGAGGACTTCAAAGTCGTTGCTAAAGTTGATCACTTTCACCATATTATTATTATTATTATTATCCAATTTTAAGGTCATGGCCAACTCAGACACCAAATTGGTGTATGGGACCCTTTGTTTGTGGGACAAGGGACTCGCCACACACCAAATTGGTGTATGAGACCCCCTTGTTTGTGGGACAAGGGACCCACCTCTGCGCAACTATTTGACTGCTAAGTCTACGAAGGCATACATATTCTACCCCTATCTGGTTTTGAACATGTGACCTCTTAGGAGGAAACACATGCTCTTAACCATTGGAAGCACTTTAGATTGGAGTATCTTTAGTGCGACTTTTTGGAGTTTCTGTCGCCGGAATCCGATGAAAAAAATTGAGGTAAAATCTTGATTTCTGTTATTTAAACTAGTTTTTTTATTGTATATATAGATTATACACCCTGAAAAAACCCATACGATACTTCGATTGTGCAAGTTACTTATCAAATTTCTATTTTCAATAAATTCTTGCGGGATTTTAAAGAAATTATATATATATTGGAAGATGGTTGGAAAGTAGGTAAGAGTTGGACTTTGACGTTTATTTCGTGTATGGTCTTTTTATTCCCCTGTCCATGTTTTTATTTCCTTGTCCTTTTTATTATTTTATTATTTTCTTTCATGTTTTTATATTTATTATATATTATCTTTAGATTTCAATAAATAATAATATACATGAAAAAAAATTAACCCATTTTTATTAGAATTTTATATTTTTAGCCCAATAATTTCCTATTATATTTAATTAAAAAAAATTATTTTTAGAAGTATTTTATTTTTAAATAATCAATTAATTTTTATTAATTAATAATTATTCTTAACAATTAATTTTTTTTCATAATTTTTTTTTTCTAATAGCTAATTTACTAATTTAAATAACTGCTAGTTTTTAATGGCTAGTTCTCAAAGGGGGCTATTTACCATCTTGTTCTGAGGATGAACTTGTTGAATTACATAAGAACTTAGAGTAGGATAAGAATTTCAAATAAAGAACATTTCATGAGAATTATTGGTTTATTATTATTATTTTTCATTAATCTATTAATAAGTTGTATAACAAATTTAAAATTAAATCGGCTTAAATCCATCTTAGTTGTGGATCTACCAAGCACCTAGCCGAATCAAATCTCTTCGGGGAATCAAATCACTTCTAACCCTAAAAAGGTATGTATATCAAGAGATTTGATCCCTGTGGGTGCTTGGTAGATCAGGAGTTAAGATGGGTGAAGTCTAGGTTAATTTTCCCCTTTAAATAGATTATATTCCACATGAATACCATGGGTCAATACCATACAATGACCCTTTTTTATTTATTTATTTTATTTTAATTTAACAAATGTTTACATTACATTAAATTAATCTTTTTATTTAATTTAATTTTTTTTTTATGAAATTTAACTTAGTCAAAATGTTAATCATTATATTATAACATCTCTTATTTTTATTTTTAGTTTTGTGCAATTTGAGGAAGTCAAAATGTTGTATTAATAATTATAATTATAATTATTATTTTTTTAATTTAATTTAATTTTTATTTTATTTTATTTCAACCGAGTCAAATTTTTTACGGGCATTCCATGTACATGTTTGTTTTGATTTAATTTAGAAGATATAAGATACAAATAAAATAAAACATACATAAAATATTTTGATATTGAAATGAGTTATGGTTTTTGGGTATGTGTTATTAATAAGCCATGGTATTGTAAAAAAAATTATTTGCAAATTAATAATACCATGGTAAAATGAGTGTGAATCTACATAATTAAGAATTTTGTTATATCCTAAGTGTATGGTTAGAATTAAGTTTTTATGTGCTCCTTAATTAAAATTAAATATGGCCATGGAATCATTTTTTTACACAGCCACATCTCTTCAATACCTTTTTGCTTTTAGGTTTAATATAAAAAGTGTTATAAAATTAAAATATTTTAAAAATTGTTGACATAAAATCTTTCTTACATTACATGTAACACAATTAGATAAATGTAAAATATAATCATGAATTTACAGATGTAAGGAATTTGTTATCTAAAACTCTATTTATTAATGTAGATTGTAGAGGAGACCAACATAGTTCATTATTTTTTATTGGTAAAAATAAAATAAGATTCTTTTTATTATTAAAAGAGAGATTAATGTATAATTATTCGCTAACTAAATGTTATTTACCTAATTAATGTTAATTAATATTAGTATGGTTTATCCTTGATGGGGGTGTGCATTGAAACACAAAGCAAGCGAGATGGCCGAGTAAACGATACAAAGCAACCTCGAGTTGGTATTGATGATAGACATGAAGCATGGTAACGACAAGTGCGACACCCACCCCAAGTAGCATGAGTGGGTTGGAAGCCTCGAGAAGTTGGTGAGGCTTTATATAAACCATCACTGCAATGTCTTCCCCTGTTTGTGGACGTTGGCTATGGGAGTCCGGAGCAGTGGGATTGATGTAGCAGAGTGTGCTTATGTAGTCTCATTGTGCATGTCCACTAATGTTGGCCCAAATGGAGTGTAGAGGATAGATGGAGTGCACTTTCTCATTTCAAAGGGTAAGTTTCGGGTTAGAGTGAGAATGGTCTTGGATCTAGGGGATAGGGGCGCTGAATGTAGTGCAGTGACCACCATCACTGAATTTTACATACAACTAAATTTGCTTGGTCTAGAAATGTCTTAGGGTTTCGGTGTTCAATTTATGGTTGGCGTTTTTCACTATCTTTTCTTTTCTTGTTTTTGGCCCATGGTCACTCTGTAGAGTCGAATCCCATCAACCTGTAGTTGGTGTGGATTTATGGTCACTCTAACACAGACGGTGGGAGTTTGGCGACACCAAGGACGGAGTGCCAAAAGAGTCGTGGTCTGGATGTGCTCAGTTGATTATGCTTTTGGGGCGAATTGGCCGGAGGAGACCCAAATTTGGGGGTCGCGACCTTTCTGCATCCTGTATGTTTGCGAAGCTAGTGTGGTCTCTCATTTGGAGAGAGTGTGTGGGGTTTGAATTGGTTAGAGGAAACGAGCTGGAATCGACTCGTAGTCATGTTGAGGCAGAGGGAAAGGGCTTGACGAGGAGCTGACCACCATGGGCAACTTGGGGACTGGGCAGCACGACCAGAAGAATGAGACGAGGAGGGCTAATTTTCGGAGGGAGAGGTTGCCCATGGGTAAGCCCCGTCACTTGGACGTGTGGTGCAGGCCCTGACATTGTAGTTAATTGTTGAACAACTACGCGACATCCATGCAAGCTTGGACATCCTCCGGTAACAAAGGTACAAGGAAAGGAATGAGGTAGTTTCTTATATAAATGATTTGCAGTATTCTCAAGGGGAAATCTTGAACTGCATAACTTAAGTCTGCTACAGCTAGCGTAGGTCTGACGAACGCCTGGATGAAATCGAAGCTAAGCTAGCTCACATTAATTTTCATATCATATCCACAAGGGGCACAATCTGTCTGCGGCACCTAGAAATGCTCAGATGTAGAATCCTCCAAGGAAGTATGGTTGTTATTAGTAGCTTTTATGTTCTGGTTGTTTTTTGGGCGTTAGTGCCAATCTGTCTTCTAGTTTTTTTTTTTGTAAAAACTCTCTTTGTTTCTAAATGTTGCATTGCGCTCTCAGCCAAAAAATCTGGTTAGAGTGAGGTCGAGAGAGCAAAGAAAATTAAGCTCAGATGTAATCAATTTTTGACGAAATAATAGAAGCACTCGGGTGACAAAAAAAAATAGTATAGTTTATTCGATTTTAAGAATGTAAGAGATTATTCTAGGATCATCATAGTTTTGTTCACAAAAAAGATCAAGAAGATTGATAGTGTGACAAATATTTTAAAAATTAAAATAATGTAAATATAAGATGGACAATTTAAGAGAGTATATGTGTACATTAGTTGGTTTAAAAAGTCGACCAAATCTTTATGATGTGATTAATCCAAAAATTATCTCTACAATATTATGGATCACAAAAATATAATATCTTACAAAAATTCGTTTCATTTTCAACCTTTTCAATATAACAAAAATAATAAACTCTTTATCTTAATATGATGTTTTGAGAAATAATCAAAGCCTTGAATGTCTCACATTATTAAAAAAAAATTAATTAATTTTTAATTTTAATTTTAATATTAATTAATTAATTTAAATGAATTGGTGAAAACAATGGAAAAAAAATCGCTTAGCTTGATTAAATTGACTTTTACGTTAAAATATTCCATATATACACGCACACGAAATCTAATTTGATGGCCTAGTTTAGTTTAATATTTTAGGATTCGAGTAAGGGGTTTGAAAGTCCATGCGTTTTAGTGGATGTATATTTTTGTTGAAATTGTTTATGTGTTAAATATGATAATCAATATTTATGGATATATTAAAATATTTTAAATATAGTAAATTATAATGTTTTTTTGGATAATTAATTATTATGATTTGGTAAAGGTTTTTAATCAATTAATGTGGTTTTATCTTTATTATAAAAATGAAAAAATTGATCAATTTTAAAGAATCAATAGAAATGATGTATCACGGGAGTTAGCCATTAAGAATTAGCAGTTACTAATTAGTTTTTAAATTAATAAAATAATATTTAGTTATAAACTAGCTGTGAATAATTAGTTATAAATTTATTTAATTTATATAACTTAAATAAATAGATAGTAATTCCTAAAGGATATATAATTTAAATAAATAGAGTCTAATTCCTATTTGCTAGTTTATAATTAATTCTTAATAACCAGTTTATAACTAAATATTATTTTATTAAATTAATAACTAATTTACTCATTGTTTATTCTTAATGGCTAATTCTAGACCCTAATGCATCCTTGCTATTTATTCTTTAGGAGCCATTAAGAATTAGCAGTTACTAATTAGTTTTTAAATTAATAAAATAATATTTAGTTATAAACTAGTTGTGAAGAATTAGTTATAAATTTATTTAATTTATATAACTTAAATAAATAGATAGTAATTCCTAAAGGATATATAATTTAAATAAATAGAGTCTAATTCCTATTTGCTAGTTTATAATTAATTCTTAACAACCAGTTTATAACTAAATATTATTTTATTAAATTAATAAGTAATTTACTCATTGTTTATTCTTAATGGCTAACTCTAGACCCTAATGCATCCTTGCTATTTATTCTTTAGGATTAATTGATTTTTTCATTTTTGTCCAGAGGATGAATCACAGTGGACCAAATCCTAATGATGCTATTAATCCCAAAGACATTATGATTTACAATATAGATCACAAAATTCTGAGATATATCTTTAAATATTATCTATAGTAAAATAATTTAATTAACGCTATAAATTTTGATTAAATTTAATAACAAATTAGAAATTTAATTTAAAATTAAAAGGGTGAATTGTGAGACTTTTCAATTATGTTTTGTAAATTTTAGGATTTCTTCTACATATTTGTCTATACTCGGCTTAGCGAGAGGGGGATCTACCTCATTTAGCCAAGTTGTTTCGAGAGTTCATAATGAGTTTGGATCTATTGGTATTTCTTGTCAAACTCCTCATCTTCAACGTCGTTTTCATAGAGCATTTGTACGAAGTGGGGTTCTTGGGTTCACACCAAACCCTCCATTAAGTGCATCATGGCAAGCTACAAATCTAGAGTGTTGCTTGCCAAAAGTAGCGCAAGATCCAAAATATGAGATCGAATTTAGTAAGATCAGAGAATATATCCAATATATGCAGGATCATTCTATGATCTGCAAATTTATTGGACTATGACCCTCTAAAAAGGCTTTGATTGGTTGTATCCAAAATAAATACAACCCCCAAGGTCAAATAGATTTAGAGTTAGGGGCCAAGGATTTTTTTTGTAGTAATTTTCTCGAGCTTAGTAGATATATTAAGTGTTTTTGAAGGAGGGTTGTATTTTTTCCACAATGCAAGGCTCTTCATGCGATTCTAGAATGAGCAATATAATCTAGAGAATGAGGATTTCCTTGCAGCCCTGGTGTCGATGTGTCTCTTCCCTCTCCTCAAAGAATATTAGGAGGACGAAACCCTTGAAGGCATCGATAATGCCATCAAAAACTTTGTCAAAGTCTCAAAGGCTACCAAGAGAAGGAGGTACCCATATTATGCACAAATATGTGTTTATACAAATATATTCCAACATCTTCCAGCCTCCATATATATTTACTATCAGGAAAATATTTGGATGCGGTCTCTAGATTATGAATAAGTCCCCTTTGGATTCAAAGACTCTCATCAATACAAGAATCCTATTAGATATTTCCAAATGAATACCAAGGAAATGTTTGAAGAAAACCCGTTTCAAAAAGATTTATTTGATTCAGGAAAAATTCCCCAAAGAAGTAGAAATTTGAGTCCTCGGGATACCTCAAATCTTGGCCAGATCCCTAGATCTAAAAATAAGCTTGTGTCTCTCTTCTCTCTGAAGAAGCCTCCATATCAAATCAACATTCAATCAAGCATGCAATCATTAAAAAGGTAAATCCAAGAACCCTACAAAGGTCATGCAAAAGTCACTTGAAGAGCATAAAAAAATTCCATTACCATAGGAGATGATTAGCTCCCCTTCAAAAGAAGCTAAAGTAGAATCCTTACTAGAAGTTATGGATCTAGATGGCCCGTGATTGACGTCCTTGCGGAAGCATGGAATGGAAAAGATGTGATGGGCAAGCTAGCTTACGAGGATAAGATTCTGTATAAGGCCTATCTTTGAAGAAAGAAATTGGGCTCGTGTTCATCATTGTCTAGTCTTGGGGTTAGACAACAGATTTTAAGGTAGTCTCTAAGCAAGACAAAGAAACAGAAAAATAAGGTCGTAAGAGAAATAAGGCATGAATTCAAGAAGACAATGAATAATTAGTAAACTCTGGGAAATTCATGCAAATGTCAAAGGAATTCCCCCCCTTGAAATCTTAAAACCTCAAGGAGTTTTCTATGTTGTTATCATTATTGTAGTAGATTTTTTATTGTCTGTTCTTGGTAGGCAACTTGTTAGCTCATAAGATCCACTAATAGGTGGAGAAGTCATCTATACAACTTGCTTAAGGGAAACATCTAGCATTTCATCCACTAAACTTCCATAATGGCATGATTGTCAAAGGGTTACATGGGGTCTATGTGGAGAAACCGTTATGGATGAAACAATGGGAGTGAAAATAAGGGGAATGTTCAATGTGGATGCAACATCTGTGGTTGGCTTGGGTGGAAAAGGCAGTGGAGGTGGATGACGATTAGCACACATGGGTTGTAGCAATCATGGAAGTTCCTCAGTGGAGGTAAATTGGATCCCAAAAATTGGAGCAATGTGATGATAGTGATAGACAACTAAAGGGGGTATAGTAGATAGTAATGAATAATATTATTGGTGACATAGTGGAAAAATAGAAAAATGACCCAACCTACATAAAAAATTATAATATTTTAACTAGTTAACAAAAATAAGATAAAAAAATAAACATTTTAATTGACACATGATACCTAGAAAGAGAATGATATGCCCATCCTAGGTGGGCATGGATCCTTTTTTGGTGTGACTCACTGTAATATATAAAAACTTTAAAGGGACACTACAATTATACCCAAACTAAAAGAATCTATATTATGGACTAAGAACATATGAAAATTGCAGAGGGGTCGTTTTAATTTACCATACCTGAGTATGTGGTAAACCAAATGAAAAAAGAGCTTATGTTGTAGCATCAATGAAAAAAATTGGTATTGGTACATTTGTTGGGGTCAGGGGAGTGCTATCAAGGTGTAGCAACTACAAATCATATAAATTTAGAGATATAAAGAAAACATAAAATAATATATATATATATATATATATCAAACTATATTCACTATTGGCCTCCATCGATCCACAACAAATATGTCTATAGCTGGTACATCTATGAGGCTCAAATGAGCCTCCATATGACATCTCCTAGTTGAATTATACTGCCAAATCAAATATTCCAACCCTTTCACAACATCATCATTGATATCTCTTGGCGCAACGATGCTACCAAGTTCCCATGCTACATTCTGGTGCAAGTCAAGGTGGCTATTGTTGTCTGAATATCAATAATGCTATCCACTACTATAGGATGTTGGTTAGTGGGGTTAGCTCTTCATTTAGGTTGATGAGGACCTAATGTTGGGTTGCACCTAACATTTTCTCTATCATGTGTAGATCCACAATCCACTCTGTAAAATTCTCCCATGTCTAGGAGTTGAAAATGAGTCCTAGTTTGAACTCTTCACACAATTTCCTCAAGAAATATGAAGGTACCTCCTTATTATTACAACGGGGTTTATGAAAACCAATGAACCATCTATTCATCCAATGGTCTTGAAATGGTTGGTAGGTGCACTAGTCCATATAAATTCATTTATAATGGACTAGTATAAGTTTGTTGTTTCTTGCGTCAATTTTTTTTTTTTGGTAATGTTCGAGTCTCAAATCCTAGTCCTATAATAAAAATAATAAAACATAGTAGTTAATTGTAAATTTTTGTAGATGTTCTATGCTTGATGCAACTTTACTTTTATCCCCAATATCAAACAACAATCACATAAAAAAGAAAGTAAAATGTTGATAGAACATACTAGTAGATCGACAGAAGACAAGCCAAAAATATATATGTGTGATGGTGTGTTGCTGTAGTCAACATGATGCTTCAACCAACAAAGTCTCAATACGGTCAGTGAACTAGATGTGTCACACAACCCTCTCGGACAACAATATCGGTCAACCCAAAGTCAACGAAAGTCAACACAGTCACAGTCAACGGTCAACGCAAAACAACAACAACAAAAATTCAATGCACCTCAGTGAAAGTCAACGTCCAACCTCGATTTCTGTGCCAATAAATGCGGACTACAAAAATTGGAATTCTGGGATAGATTTGGGTCAGTTTGACCAAGTGTAGACCAAAGTCAACGCTGGTCAACTTTGCGTTGAAAACCCCTAGGTCAAAAAACAGAAACCTTCCTGCTGCATTTTCCCACGTGTGAGAGGAAGAGACTCCAATAGATGATCAAACCAATCAAATGTGGAGAGAGAATGTGATGTGATGATGAGTGAAAATGACCTCCAACGTTGACCTATTTATATCCATCAGTGAGGGTGTGTGACACAACTGCTGGGGCTTCAAGCCTACATTTCATTTCATGCCGACCTGCACATATTTTGAATAAATTCAAAATAAATGTTCTGCTCATCGGATCAAGATGATCTTTAGATCGATCTTGTACCTCTCCGAAAGAGGAATCCAATAAAAATATTGACATCTTCATCTAAGCATCACAACATGGAGTTTGGACCTAGTTGTCCAAAATTAACATTAATAGACTTTGGGCATTGGAAATGGATGATACAATTGAATTAAGTGAACTTGCAATCTTGCTAGTGTTTTGGAGATCTTGTATGAGTTCCCTCACAATAATAAAAAATGCATCAATTTCAACACTAGAATTTATTTTTTTCCTAAATTGTGGTTTGGTGATGGCTAATTAGTATTCCCACTATGTTTCATGATAACTAAGTCACTTGTAATTCAATACTATGCTTGTATTTAGACTATTATTTAGATTTTTTCAATTTAAACCAATTTCATTAAAAAAAAATTGTAGAATACTTACCTAAAATCCAAAGGAGATCCTCCAATTCATTGACTTGTGTACATATTTAGCTCAATAACTACCCAAAAAAAACAACTTATAGTAAAAAGAATTAGACATGAAAGTGCTTGCGTTCTTGAGCCATATAGAGTTGGTGCCTCAAATGATGTTTTGTTATTTTGGTTAATAATTTGAGCCATATAGAGTTGGTTCCGCAAATGATGTTTTGGTATTTTGGTTAATAATTTGAGGCTCTTAAGAAAAACACAGGTCCCAAATAGTCCCACTACCACGGACTAACACTTTTTAAAACATCATTACCATATGAGGGGGGCCCTTATACTTCCTTTCCAAAACATATAAATATCATTAAACAAAATTAAGAATAATGTCATCTTAAAAAAATAACTAGTAAGCATAGCCTTTAAAAACCTGTACAAAACAAGGTAACTGTGAATTGGTTACATAAATATCAAAAACCATCAGCCTGCGACCATGAAAGTATTCATCAACTGCGAGGCATGAAATTTTCAGGCAGATAAACTTAAATGCAATACTAAAACGGCATTAAATACACTGCCATTTACAACCAAGACTAAAACTATTCATAGAACACGCGGCATTAAATACACTGCCATTTACAAATTTCTACAGGTTCCTATCGTTGTGAGAATATATTTATTTAGTTGTGGGTTCCATCCCCTTTGTCATTTGCATTGCCATCGCAGCTGGCCAGGGATTCCACAGTATTCTGAGAAATAGAAAATGATTTTTGCTCATCTCTCCCTGGATGCTTGGTAACTGGAAGCAGCGTATGGATGTTTCTGCTGCGAGACTGAAATCTGTTGAAGCCGGTGGTCTCAGACGTGGATCTCTTCAGGCCAATCTGAACAGAAGATCCGCTCAATGTTTTTGTTTGTGTCGCTCCGCAATTCGTTTCTATTTCGTCTCTCGGCTTTGCTTCTGTGAAATCCATGCGCCCGCTGTCGCTATCAGTCGTGATCATCTGGGAACTCAGAAACAATAAATCAGAACGTTCGATATCGCTCCATCGATGTTGACACATGGCATCGGCCAAGACAATACGATGAGCAAACCGGCGAGAAAATTGCAACTCCTTCGCCTCTTCTTCGGCCTTTGAGATCAGAAGCCCTTTCTTTCTCCCGCTGCTAAAACACCGAATTGCAGATCCCACAGATTCCGGCAGACGTGGCTGCCGGTAACTGCTTTCCCTTGTAAATCTCGGCGACTCGGATTCTCTTTCCTCGACATTCTCTCTCTGCACAAAGGCTTGCAGGCGCTGAGGTCCCATGTCCTCCAGCCCCTTGGCTTCTTCCACATCCTCGTTTCTGTAGACCATAGACACGTCCGCGGCCTCGACCTTCTGGCGACACAAGGGACACGTGGAATTAGATTCGAGCCACGTGTCTACGCAGTCCACATGAAACGCATGTCGGCACTTGGGCAGCAATCGCAGGACCTCCGAACCTTCGAATCTGCTCAGACAGACTGCGCATTCTAATCCCTCTTTCAAACCTTGCAGCGCCGCAAATTTGAAGACGGGGAGCGCGTCTATTACCGAGCGCTGGACACCCGAGTTCCTTAGTGCCAAGATAACGGCCGAAGGAAGCGGCAGACCGCGACGGAGGTTCCGAGTCACTCTACGATGTCCTCTGTTCCGGCAGACTCCGGAGTGCCTGAGATAAACAAGCAGGAGGAATATAAGGATGACCAGGGTCGTTAGAATAACGGTTGCAAGGAAGGTACTCTTAGTGAACGGAATCGGTGAATTCGGACCCTGATCGCTAAGCTGTGCTAATCCGGCAGACACCATCCACGCCGACAATACCAACAAACACACATTTCTGATCAGAGTCTCCATTACTGCATCTTAATAACAATCGCTCAATCCCTTTTAATTACTAAACAAAATCTGCTGGTCCGTGAGTACATCGATCTCATTTTGAGTTCAGAACTGCAGATTCACAGAGATTCAAAGCAAACATCAATCTGTGAAGAAAATTACAAGCGAGGTCTACCATTTTCGCCTTCGGTAGTGCCAAGCGGGAAAGAAGGCCTAACTTGTCTCCACTTTGGATTCCCGATGTAAAATATTTTCAGCGTCGATCCCTTTCGATAAAATATTTTCAGCGATCCCTTTCCTTCTCCATAAAATATTTTGAGCGATCCATTTCGATAAAATATTTTGAGAGATCCCCTTCATCCCTATCCCTTTCCATGAGCTTATTTAGGTTGCCCATATATTCTGCAATCAGAACGCGCCTATATCGTCTGATTGGGACCGTCTGATTGCGAAATATGAGGAGAATCAGCGATTTCATCTTTTATTACTATTTCCTATGGGAGAGTGACCTCGCCCATGTCCGTCTGATTGGTACCATCAGATTGCGAAATGTTGAGGGAATCAGCAATGACATTTTTTTTTTATCACTCTCTTATCTGGAAGAGTGAGACAAAACTTATATGGAAGAGTGAGACAAAACTTAAGAGTAAAGATACAATATTTTGCATTGACTTTCTTGTAGGTGAAGTTGTAGGTGAAGCTTTTGGGGCCATAATTTCTGGTGGAGAGTCATTTTTAGTTAAAAAGAAAAAAAAGAGTTGAAATTGTTGTGAGAGTGATTGACTTTCTTGTAGGGGAAGTTTTTGGGGCCATAATTTCTGGTAGAGGGTTATTTTTAGTTTTTTTTTTGAAAGTTTAAATTGTTGTGAAAGTGTTTGAAAGGTAGGTGAAGTTTTTGGGGCCATAATTTATGGTGGACGGTCATTTTTAGTTTTTAAAAAAAAATTTAAATTGTTGTGAGAGTGTTTGTAAGGTATTCAATATAATGGGTGTAACACTCAAAATTTTGAAGTTTTATAATTATTATAATAAATTTCGAAAATTTTCAATCAATTTTTGTCATAATCATGTTAAAAATTTCATTGTTTTTTTGCTAGAAGTTTTATAATTATGATAATAAATTTCGAAAATTTTCAATTAAATTTTGTCAAAATCATGCAAAAAATTTCATTGTTTTCTGAGAAAAAATTCTCTCTTATTAGAGCTGTTTAACTTCTTATAATTTGGATGCAGAGAGGTAACAAATATGCTCATTAAGTGGGTGATGGTTCAAATTTTATTATAATATTTTATATAAATTTCATTGTTTTCCGAGCATAAATTATCCTCTTACTAGAGGTGTTTAACTTCTTATAATTTGGGTGCTGAGAGGTAACAATATGCTCATTAGGTGGGTGATGGTTTAAAGTTTATTATAATCTTTTATTTAGTTTTATGAGTATAATTGGCTAAGTAGCACATAGTGAAAAGCCATAGATATCAGTGGTATGAATTGTTGAATCACATAAAAATGGAATCACAGCAAAAATTCTCCTCTTACTAGAGGTGTTTAACTTCTTTTAATTTGGGTGCCGAGAGGTAACAATATGCTCATTAGGTGGGCGATAGTTCAAAGTTTATTATAATCTTTTATTTAGTTTTATGAGTATAATTGGTTAAGTGGCACTTAGTGAAAAGCCATAGATATTAGTGATATGAATTGTTGAATCACATAAAAATAGAATCAGAGTAAAAATTATAAAGGGGTTGTTTAAACATGTTATGTTTTGGAATTTGGAATTTGTGGCTGGAATTTGGTGAATTTTTTTGAGTTAATTTTCATTTTTTATGCTTAAAATGGGTTTTTAATTATAATATGGATTTAACAATAGATTATGGAGAGTTTACAAGTCAAACTTGTGATTCTAAGAAATTCCAACGTAATTCTAGGTAAATTAGACTGGAAAATATGTCTGAAAATCCTCCAAAACATAGAAAATATAGAGTTAGAGAAGAGAAGATAATAGCTAACTATTTCATCTTTCACTAATCTCACAAGTGACAATCAACTAGTCATATGGTAAATTTATAATCAAATTAGGTAAACTTGAAAACATAATCACATATTTAGAAATGCAAGGAACTTATTATTGGAAATTCTATCGGCCAATATAAAGGAGATGAGCAACTTATGCCACCATCTTTTATTTGTAAGCATAAAATCAAAATTTTGATTAAAAGAGAAGTTGATGTGCAAATGTTCATTAAAAGGATGCCAATGCTTACCACTCAAATAATGTCAATTAATATTAATATGGTTTATTCAATTTTTTTTTGGTAAGCTTGGTAGTTCCTTTCATTTTTCACTTTTTTTTAGATACATCACTTTTGGGGAAGGGAATTGAATATGTGATGGGTACTATAATAGCCCACCTCATCACCGTTTAACCAAGACCCCACATACATGATTTATTCGATTTTAATAAGATATGAGATTATTTTAAAATCATTATAGTGATGTTCACATAAAAGATTAAGAAGATGGATAATATGATAAATATTTTGAAAATTAAAATAAATATTAATATGAGATCAACAATTTAAAAGAATGTATTTCATTTTTAATCTTTTTAATATTACAAAAGTGATAATTTTTTTTTTATCTCATTGTATTTTAAAAATAATGCAATACTCAATTTCATTATTTTAAATATATAAAATTATTAAAAAAATTATATATTTTAATTAAGTAAAAAAATTATATATTTTAATTAAGTTATAAATTTTAAATTTAATTTATTTATTTGAATTTTTCAAACCAACGGCGCAAATGTCGTTTAACTTGATTAAATTGATTTTTTTAAAGTTAAAATATTTTATTTTAACTTGATTAAATTGATTTTTTAAAGTTAAAATATTTTATAAACACAAAATCGAATTTAATGGGTTATTTTAGTTTAATATTTTAGTATTCGAATAAGGATTTTCAAAGTCCATGCGTTTTATATATTTTAGTTAGATGTTGTTTATTCCGTTAACATGATAATCAATATTTATGGATATATTAAAATATTTATAGAGATTATTTATAGTAAAACAATTATAAAATCAGAAGGAAAATTTTTAGTTGAGGTTGTTTATTCATTAAACATGATAAACAATATTTATGAATATATTAAAATATTTATAGATATTATTTATAGTAAAATAATTATGAAATTATAAAATTAATATAAAGAGGAAAATTTTGAATCAATTTATATTAATTAATTTAATTTTGATTATATGTAATAATAAATTTAAAATTTAATTAAAATTAAAATTAAAATGGTAAATTGAGAGATTTTTTAGTTTTGTTTTGCAAATTTTATGGTTTTTTTACATATTTATGTTTGGTTAGGTGAGAAGGGGTTCTTCCACTTTTTTTGTCAAATTGTTTCAAGAATTTATAATGAGTCTAGATCTACTGGTATTCCTTTTTAATCGTCTCATCTTCAACATTATTTTCATAGAGAAACTTGACAAAGTGGGGTTTCTAGGTTCACAACAATCTTCAACATTATTTTCATAGAGCAAATTGAGGAAGTGGGGTTTCTACGTTCACAACAAACCCTCCAGTGGGTGCATTGTGGCCAACTATAAATCTAGGGCATTGCTTGCTAAATTTGAGGTTAAGTACAAATTTATTGGATTATGTCACTATTACAAGGATTTTATTGAGTGGATTCGAAATAAATGGAACCTCAAAGATCAAATAAAAATAATATTAGGGCCAAGGGTTTTTTTGCAATCATTTTCTTTAGCTTAGAAGATAGATCAAAGGTTTCTTAAGGAAGGCCCTATTTTTTTAACAATTCAGAGCTCTTCATGTGAATATGGAAGGAGAAGTATATTATGGAGAAGAAGGATTTCCTTGCAACCCTATTGTGGGTCTATCTCTTTTCTCTCCCTAAAGAATATTGAGAAAAGGAAACCCTTACAAGCATCGATAATGTCATCTGAAAATATATGCTACCAAGAGAAGGAGGTACACCTCATATGAAAAAATATATGTTTATCTGAGTATCTTTGTTAACCTCTTTCTCATATACAAGCATGAAGTCCATATTTGCCACCGTCATGTATTTCACATATTAGGATATATATTTTATCCTGAGTGTATTTCTAGATCTTATTTTTACTTTATCTCTATGTGAGGTGCCAAGGTGAGAGAAATTAAGGTGGTTTCATAATTGTATTATACATTTGTGTAATAAAAAGAGATACATGTAAAGAAATACATGTTGTGAGGCTTGAGGCCTTTTTACCCAATTTTTTTTTGTCTCTTCTTCATGTCTTTCTTGTTTTTGGATTTTATTAATTGGTATCAGAGAAGTTGCTAAAGAAAATTCTATGCGCAAAGATAGTTGGAACATCTAACTATGCATTGAGATTTGAATATGCATTCCAAGTCTCTAGCTTTATCATCGATGATTAGTAATATGCTAGATTGAAATACAACTAAAATATATAAACACAGATTTGATTGATTGTTGAGTAAGCATGCCACAGACAACCATAGTCGTGGCCAAGTTTGAAGTTTTTGATTCGATGTACCAAAGAAAAAATTTCCACCAAATTTTATCAAAATAATGCCAAAAAATATTTTTTTTAGGATTTGTGTTAGACTACGTGTGAGGTTTTTATCTTCTTATAATTTAGGTGCAGCTAGATAACAATGGTTGGGTGTGATTTTAGGTGCATCTAGGTAATGGTGGTTGCGTGCGATTATGATCCGAATGGAAAATGGCATCAACCCATGGTATTCATCTACCCATGTTATCCATCTACCCATGGAATTTACCCATGGTATTGTAAATGGCATCGACCCATGGTATTTATTCGCCCATGGTATTGTAAGTGACCCATGGTATGTGTCCACCCATGGTATTCATCCACACATGGGATTTACCCATGGTATTGTAAGTGGTATCTACCCATGGTATTGGCCCATGGTATCCACTTATGGCATTCTATCTAAAAAAAAAGGCTATAAATAACAAGCCTCACTTTGTAAAAGGACAGATTGTTCGCCACAATGTAGCTTCTACAGTTATTCTCTGTTTTAATAAAACAAGTTTCTTTGTGGTTTTATTTTCTTTGTGTTCTCTTTTTTTTCTGGCATTCTAATTTTGTAGATCTTGTCAGATCCATTTCAATTTTCTTAGATCTTGGGGGCCTCCCTCCAAGATCCGGATCAGATTATGTGGGAGATGGTTCGAAGTTTATTATAATCTTTTATTAAGAAAAGGAGTAGAGTAAGAATTAAAAATGGTGTTGTCTAAACATGTTATACTTTGGAGTTTTGTGGTTGGAACTTGAAGTATAATCACATGGTTAAAACCCTCAAAGAGGGAAACAGTCCACGCCCTGAGCCAACGCAGCCACTTCAGGGAATTTATTAATATAAAAAGAAAAGTTACATATTTTTCTCTCATAAACGGTTACCGGAAAAATGACCCTCCATGCTCTTTAAATAGAGATCATGGACCAATCAGGTGTTAAGCCACAGATCAAGTGCCGTTAATACTGAGGTGAGAGATAACCATCGGATTATAAGTTACAAATGTACATGGTAAAGAAACGCACTTTACCTAACTCTACACTAGACTAAGTTATTCTTAACTATTTCCTATGTGTATGAATATCCTAACAGTAGTTCCAGATCTATGCTATACGAGTTACATACCTATCCCTATTCCTGTAATAACGAAATTTGACTCTTGATAGTTATAATGAGCGACAAACATGATGGTACAATTCAATAACGACTTTCTTATGTCAGTTCACAAACATAGTTGTGAACTCACTTTGGATGGCCCTAAGAGGTCTATTGATATATCTCAATGTAATTTATATTTCATCTGAACTATTTATGAAATCTAATAGAAGAAGAAGAATTGAATTCTAGGTTTTCCCCCTTGTGGGGGTTTCCCCTGGTCTCTGACCAATCCTAGCGTCTCTATGCGTTCTTGTTTTTCTTTTGTTTTTCCTTTATGTTTCGTTGCATTATTTTTGATATTCTTCTTTCTACGTAATTGCATATTATTTAATGATGTTATAATGTTGTGGGATGAACTCAATATGTAAATGATGAAAAGTATAATGATCGAATTATTAATAGAAAAGAAAAATATAGCCCTAAGAGAAAATTAACATTTGATTGGGTGGATAAGAAATAAATGGAACCCCCATGATCAAATATAATTAGTGTTAGGGGCCAAGGGATTTTTTACAATCATTTTCTCTAGATTAGAAGATAGATCGAGAGTTTCATAAGAAGGCCATATTTTTTCAATAATTCAGGGCTCTTCATGCGATTATGGAAGGAGCAATATAAATCCGGAGAAGAAGGATTTTCTTGCAACCCTATTGTGGGTCTATCTCTTTTCTCCCCCCAAAGAATATTTGGAAAGGGAAACCCTTCAAGGCATTTTTAATGTCATAAAAAACGTTTTCAGATTATCAGAGGCTACCAAGAGAAGGAGGTATGCATAAATCTATGTTTATATGAGTATATTTTTTATCCTCTTTCTCATATACAATCATGGAGTCCTTATTTACCACCTTCATATATTTCAAATCTTTGGATATAGTTGTTATCCTATGTTTTTTTCTTAATCATATTTTATCTCATTCTACTTTATCTCTTTATGAGGTGTCAATGTAAGAGCAATTGAGGTGGTTTCATAATTGTATTATATATTTGTATCATTTGAAGATGAATACATGTTGTGAGGCTTGAGGTATTTTCTGCTAAACTTTTTGTCTCTTATTCATGTCCTTATTGTTTTTGGATTTTATTAATATCTCAACCTCTTCCAACCTCCATAGATACTTACTATCAAGATAGTGTTTTGAAGTAGTATATAGATTATGAATAAGTCCCCTCTAGGTGTAAACACCATCATCGATACGAGAATATTATTAGGGAGTATGCAATTAATACCAAGCAAATGTTGACGAAAAATATTCTCTCAGAAAGAGCCAGTTGATTCAGGAAAAATCCCCCAAAGAAGCAAAAATTTGAGTCCCCATGGTACCTCAAATTCTTGGCTAGATTCATAGATTTGAAAATAGCTTCAAGTCTCTCTCCTCTATGAAGGAGTATCCAAAGAAATTCAACATTCAATAAAGCATGCAATCATTAGAAGGTAAAAACCAAAATCCTATAGAGGTCGTGTACAAGTCTGTTGAAGATCATCAGAAAAATCCATTACCATAGGGGATGAATAGCCCCCCTTCAGAAGAAGCCGACACAGAAGTTTTTATGCAACCAAATCACAAAAGAAAAGAAAAGATAGATCGACGATTTGAAAATTAGCCTCTTCAAGGGGGAAACCTAATTTACATCACATAAATGAAAAATTATTAGATGATATAAACGATAAGACCTCCTTGGTATATATAGGAGTCTAAGGGGTCAAAATATAATCAAAGCCTACATAACAATAATAATGTAAGTGAACAAAAAAAACAATAGTTGGACTCTATGGGGCACAACAATAAAAGTATGGGGGATACATGTGTACAATAATAAGAATAGGGGGCTACACTAGAAATAAAAATATGAGGGCTACATTAACAATAAAAATAAACGGGCTACACTAGTATTATAATGACCTAACATGCCCCTCTCTTTCAAAAAGGTGTTGTCATAAACATTTGAGTAGTTTTAGATGTTTCTATATAAATTTCTCATCCTCCCATATGTAATCTTTAGTGGGTAAGTTCTTTAAGTTAATGAGATACTTTGAAAATGATCGATTCCATAGTTGTCGAGTTGTTGTTTCTGTTAATCCTTCGGCCTCAAATATGATTTTTACTTCTTCGTTAAGTTCTGGAAATACCATTTAAATTGGGATCTTGTCACCGATAAACTTATTTAAGCATGAAACATGGAAAATTAGGAGTACTCTGGAAAATGCAGGAAAATCTAATTGTATATCATAGTACCAATATTTTGCAACACCTTGTAAGAACCATAGTACTTCGGTGATAATTTATTATCCTTCTTAGCTTGCTTGAGGGAAATTTGTTTGTATTGTTGTAGCCATAAAAATACCTAGTCGCCTACATCAAAACTTATTTCTTTGTGATTATGATATTCTTGTTGTTTCATTCGATTTTGTGCCAGAGGGAGGTTATCCTTTAACAGTTGGAGAAATTGTTGTTCATGCTCGATGTGATCTTCCATTAATTGAAACTTATAATTTTATCTTAAATATGATGTGATGGATACTGGATGATATACTTTGAAAATTTTGTTCACTAAAAAATGTGCAAAATATGTAAGGGAGAACTAGGCTGAATGTGCTATTTAAAATGCTGGCATAAGGAGGTGGTTTAAGGATGACCACCAACAATAGAATGCTTAATGCACTTCCTGGAACTCTTCCAAATTTGGCACGAAGCTGAAGTCTTCTACTAGATGAAGTGCTCCTAATGCTTTGAAGAGGGAGACCTTCAACCTAGAAAAGGGAGGTCTGCAACCTGCATAAAAAAGGGAGAACCTCAACCTAAAGAGGGAGGTATCAACCTGCGGTGGTTTAAGGATGACCACCAACTCTGGAATGCTTAATGAAATTCTTGAAAATCTTTGAAAAATAGCAAGAAGTTGAAGTATTCTGTTAGTGGAAGTGTCCCCAATTCTTTGAAGAGGGAGAAGATTAACCTAAAAAGAGAGGTCTCACCCTGCGGTGGTTTTAGGATGACGACCAACTCCTGAATGCTTAACGAAATTTCTAGAACTCTTCCAAAACTAGAAAGAAGTTGAAGTCTTATGTTATAGGAAGTGTCCCCAATTCCCCAATTCTTTGACGAGGGAGAAGCTCAACCTGAAAATGGAGGTCTCACCCCACATAGATGGTTTAAGGCTGACCACCAACAAAAGGCATGCTCAGGGGCATCTCTGTCTTTGGCTGCAAATCTGAATCTGGTATTGACAAGTTGTGGCTTAGACTCTCTTGATGTGGCTTTAAAGCTTGTATATGACCATCACTTCCCCCGGTCAGATAGAAGGTGAGAATATGGAGAAAAATCAACTGTAAGACTGTTTAATAATCTAGAACAATTTCTGACATATGACTGAAATATATTCTTGGTTGTTGAAGTCCATTTCCAAGAAGCGATCCATCCAAGATGAATCTTTGTTCTTGTAGGAAGCCTATTTTTTAAGAATCTATTTTAAGAATGAGTGGTTTTATGACAGTGCTCACATGAATGACTATAAAAAAGTGATATTTGATATGGCTAACTCAATCACAATGTTTGCATTTAAAATTCTGTAGTTGCTGCTGTGGAAGAGGAGAAAAATCTGGAACATCTGAAGGTGAACTTCCATGAAGAAATCGAACACTCCGAAACTATATGGGCTTTGAGTAATCTAGAATATGAAAGGACACATCCTTGTCATATCCAAGACAAATTTTGTGCTTTTTATGGACAAGCTCTTCCCAAGGTTTGAGGATGGGCTTGGGAAGTGTAGGTTGAATTTTTGCATATTTCTGCAATTTTCTCCTTCATTGGACACTAGATAAAAATTATTGATTTGCTACTTATGGGGGTATGTCTCAATTTTCTAAACATAAACAAGTTTAGAATGATGACTCCACTACTATAATTATTCTTGTTGTAACTTTGTCTCGAGCTACAAAAAATCAATATTTCTTGTGCATCTTCTAAACATGTTCTAATGTCAGCAAGAGAAGCTTTGTTGAATATTACTATCTCTTCAAAAATAGAAAACATTAGAGTGCTTAATAATTATAACAACTCATCGCGTCTGGTCATTGTTAAACTCAAAAAATAATAAAATGATGAGGGAAAAATACCCACTTGTACTCTGAGCACATTAAAAATAACAGAAGATTCCAAGTACCAAAAAAGTCTATGAAAGGTCTTAAAAAGGCCTTGGTCTCAAATAGAAAATAAAATTGGCAAAGAAACTTTAGCTATATAGTACAGAGTTGAGAAGGACAAAATAACACCTACTATAGATCCCCAGATTAAAATTTGTTGTGAAGAAGGATTTTAAAATGGAATTGACAATATAACTGAAAATTAGCGCTTTAAGTTGCACCAATATGACCAAAAGTATAAGCTCATCATGTTTCAGCGACAATGGAAAATGTGCTAATCAGAAAAAAAAAAAAAAAAAAAAAAAAATTAGAGATGGGTGGAGCCAAATTCAAGTTTAAGTTGACTACATATAAAACCCCGAAATCACAGGAATAGTTAGACTCAATGAATTTCTCTATTTTCTCAGCTAAGACTTAATATATTGTTGTATGTTCATTTCTTTGTTTTACTTTGTTTTGTAAAGCAGTTACTGAACATCTTCTCGGAGTCGATTCGAGGCTCAGGTTCACTCTTTATGCACTCTCCATATTCTATCTACTCTAGAAAACCAGGTTGTGTTTTTTTTAATGACGGGAAGCTAAACAATGATGCTCCACAAGGGATATTTAAACTTTATGTTTGATATGCCTTGAGCGTAGGAACTTCCAACTCACGTGACACTATGTAGCCTTATTGCAATTTTCCAATGCCTTCTTGAAGTCGCTCAACTTCAGCCACATCTGCACCCTGTTGTCCAAAGCTTTATGAATACAAAAATTTATCTGTTATTTATTGACATTGAAAACAAATTTTTTTACATGAATCAAAGCAGCATCAATGCGGTACGTATAACTGTTGATTTCTCTACGGAAATCCTCTTGTTGGCCAAATTTGTTTCCTCTCAAAAATAGGGTCTTCTCCATATTTTAAGGGAACACACCTGGTAATGACAAGAGAGCTACTGAATAATAAGCTAGATGGAAACACTCTTCAATGTTTGTGAACTTAAACCCTAATCACCTTCTTCAATATCCTAAGTCATTCAACATAAACCACTCTCATCACATACCATACTTAGTTAAACGTTATGACGTGATTTCCTTACATTTTGAAAAGTCACTTTGGCTGTTGCGCTAGAGTAGTAAAGATTCAATGCAGAGCGGTAGAAATGAACCAACACATAGCAGATGTCAACTGAAATGTATCAACACCATACACACAACACTCACCCAACGTAGGAAAATGCACCATAAAAAAACGGTCCATATGTAACATTGAGTTTGCCAAAATATTTCAATGCACAATGTATAATCTAGGAATATGATACACAATTTTAAATTCAATGCAGAGAACAATTAACAAATCACCAACCAATATAATACTTGACCAACAAACTATATGTAGATAATATATTAATTCATCAATGTAGCATGTGTGAACTCTCTCATACATTAAACTGAAATGACCATCACACCATCTCCAAACGGTTAAAACACAATTTCAATCACTCAACATTTTATATTCCTTGACCTAGGTATGCACATAATACATTCAACAAGCACTTCAAAAGAACAAAATGATAGAAATACTAGAACACTAGCATAAGTGGTAGATTTCCTGACCTGCAGATATTAAAATACAGAGAAACGCTCAATCAAATAAATGGGCCTATCATTTACACAGAGAAACGTCCAACAACGTATATATCGAGGGTACTGAATGTAGTGCTAGGAAGTCAAGTAACATAGAAAATAAAAATATGGTAGCATGGACAATACATTAGATATCACTGAGGGAAGGAGTGTTTCTATTTCATAGGCGCAAAAATGAAATAGGAAGCTGAACTAATAGGAAATAATGACCACAACACAAGTGTCTCAAATTTGGCAGGGCATGAGTATGCCTTCTCTGATACCATGTTAGACATAACCATGGTGAAGAAAAAAGATATTAAAGATAAGGATTGAGTGCATATATTATTCACAAGATATATATTTATAATAAATTGTAGTGACTCTTGGATTCATCTTCCAAGGTCTCTTAGACTTCCTTTGATTGTTCAACTTCCACACCATAACCCTTAGCGAATTAGGTGTCCAACATTATTTTTTCCACCAATTTTTGTGGTGTCAACTTTGTAGGTTATGAAAGGTTAGGAAAAACAACATTTCCATCTTTATAGTTGTGAGTGGCAGAATTCCTTGTTCCTATAATTTTTCTTTCAACTTTTCTTGCCACCATGAATGCCTTTTCCAATGAAGCAAGTTCCCAAATGCGAACCTCATGTTGGATGTTGTCCTTTAAATTCTCTATAAAAACATAGATCCTATGTTCCTCAAGAATATACCCTAAAATTCAATTTTTTGAAGTCCTCAATGTCCTCCACCATTGAACCCTTTTGTTTGAGATTTATTAATTGGATAAAGAATTTGTTTCCCTTTGTATCCTCATAATGCGCTATCATTTCCTCCGTAAAATTTGACCAAGTGACAAGTGGTTTACGAGAACAAATCCAAAGATACCATACAAACTGATTGGGTTATAAAGATAAAGATGCGATGAGTACCTTTTTTGTTTGTTGCACATCATGGAGATCAAAATATTTCTCCATTTGTAGTATTCATGTTACTATATCATTTCCATCAAAATTCCTCATATCAATATTTAGAATGTGGTGGGTCTTAAAGACAACATTGGAGTCTCTAAAATCATAATTCATATTCCTTTTGTCCTCATCATGATTTTCATGGATTACCTTGCCACCACTGCAAAGCCTTTCTTGAAAAAAAAATTTAAACCCTTCCTTCAACCATTCAATCTTGGCATTCATCATTGATTTCACGTCTTATTGTAAGCCATTCTTCAAACCTTTCATTTCCTTTTTTATTTTTACTTTTAAACCATCCATCTTAACATTCATCATCGAGTGCAATTCATTTTTCGTTACTATTTGTGAGAGCGAAAATTGTTGCACTTGGTCTCGTAATTTTGATATATCATGTTTCATTTATTCCTTTTCTTCATGTGTCATAGTAGAGATTTATGGTTTCTTACTAGGAGTATCAATATTTTTTTTTTTTTGTTTCGAGGCATATTGGAATCAAATAATGATATCTATGATTTACTATGCCCTTTGAATTACTTTACACTGATTTTTCTTCTTCCTTTTTGGAGATTTATATTGAAACTATTGTATCTATAAAATAGCCTCCCAAGGTTTGAAATTCGATACTATGGTAGCACTCTGAGTATTCTTTTCTATGCCACAATTCAGACGAATATTGTATTCTTCAATATAAATTTATGTCAAATCTCCCAAGATGGCCTGATTATGGACTAATTTAATAGAGAAAACTAGTATGAGATTCCATGTGTCAATTTTTCAACCTTAGTCCCTGAAATTAATACATTAGAAACTATAGTTTGTGCCCGTTCAATCACCATTTACATAATTCAAATCTGATGCTTGAAAAGAAAGTTATGACGATTTTCTTTAGGTCACTTGCTTGAGATTGAATTCTGGAGCATGCATAAATCCTAACATTTTTGGATCATATCTCGAAAAATATAGCAACCCAAGATCTGAAATATCTACACAAATTTCACCAATATTTCGGCTCCACATGGTTGAAATTTCATATTTTAAAGCTTAGTATAAAAAAAGTATAACGAAAATTCCAAGATGATTTGTTTGAAGTAGCAAAGTACTAGAATCCAATGTTCTGATATCAAATTTTATGTAACCAGATCACATAATAGAAGAAAAGATAGATCAAGGACTTGAAAATTAGCCTCTTCAAGGGGGAAGCCTCATTTACATCACATAAATGAACATTTCTTGGATGATACAAATGATAATACATCCTTGGTATATATAGTATTTTAAGGAGTCACACTATAATCAGAGCCTACATAATAATAATAATGTAAGGGCACACCAATTATAATGTAAGGGCACAACAATAACAATAGCGAGCTTCTTTGGGGTAAAACAATAACAATGCGGGGCACAACAATTATTTTATTTCACTAGTATAATTGTTTAAGTGGGGCATGGTGAAAACAATAGATATCAATGGTATGAATTCGCGTGGTGAAAACCAATAGATATCAATGGTATGAATTGATGAATCACATAAGAATTGGAGTAGAGTAATAATTATAAATGGTGGTGTCTAAAAATGTTATATTTTGGAGTTTTTTGGTTGGAACTTGATGATTTTTTTTTGGGTCAATCTTAATTTTTAATGTTTGAAATGATTTTTTGACTACATATATGGGTTCAACACCCTGAAAAACCCCTAAGGCACTCACATTGTGGTGAGTTTACAAGTCAAACTTGTGATTCCATGAAATCCCAAGTAGATGCTAGGAAAATTAAACCAGAAAATATGTCGGAAAACCCTCCAAAACTTAGCACTAGGAAAAACAAATAGCTACCTATTTCAATTTTCACTAATCTTAGAAGTTGCCATCAACTAGTCATATGGTAAATTTATAGTCAAATTAGGTAAATATGAAAACAAAATCTTAGATTTAGAGATGCAAGGAACTTATTATTTAAAATTTTATCCACTGATGTAAAGGAGATGCCCAAGAGTATGCCACCATCTTTTATTGAGATGCCCAAGTGTATGCTACCATCTTTGATTCATAAACATAAAATCATTTTTTTGATTAAAAGAGAGAATGGTGTGCAAATGTTCACCAAAAGGATGTCTATCCAAGTAAGTAATGTCAATTAAGATTAATATGGTTTATTCAATTTTAATAAGGTAAGAGATTATTCCAAGATCATCATAGTTATGTTCACTTAAAATATCAAGAAGATTGATAATATGAAAAATGTTTTGAAAATTAAAATAAATCGAAATATAAGATAGACAATTTAAAAGAGTATATTTCATCTTTAACCTTTTTAATGTCATCAACCTGATAAACTCTTTCATCTTATTATATTTTGAGAATTAACCAACACTTAATTTCACTATTTTTAATAGTAACAAATTATTTTTTTAATAATATAATTTATTTAAATTTTAAAAAATTATTTTTAATATTTATTTATTTATTTGAATTTGTCAAAACAATGGGAAAAATATTGTTTGACTTGATTAAATTGATTTTTAAGTTAAAATATTTTATATACACACACGAAATAGAATTTAATTCGTTATTTTGGTTTAATATTTTAGCATTCGAATAAGGAGTTTCAATTTTTAATCATAAATCTTCCGGGAAATCACATAAGAAATTTAGGAACCAACGCGTTTCGAACTACCAACTGTAGTTCATCATCAGGATAATGAAGACTGGCTGCTCTGACATCCATATTTATACCAGGAAGAGAGAAGCAACGATCAAAACCCAAGAAAAATTAAAAATTAAAAACGGTCAAAAATAAGTTTAAAAATATAAAAATATATAAAATAAACCAGAATTAAAATTAGCCAACCTTAAAATTGCAAAAGTTAAAAACGGTTAATAATAAAAATAAACGTAAATATAAAAACCAAAATTAAACTAACCCATCCTTAAAAACACGAGTCAAAACTAAAAATAGTATAAAATCAAAACCAAAAACTAAAATGACATAAGTTTTAACCATAAATCAAGTTAAAAGTAAAAAATTAAAGTCAAAGTCAAAAAATAAAAATAATAGAATAAAAATAAAAGGTTTAATAAATAAATTATTAAATAAAAATGAGAATTAAAATACAAATAAGAATAAAATAAAAATAACAATAAAGGACCTCATCAATAAATAAATTGATAAATAAATACATTAAAAATAAATAAAAGTAAAATAAAAGCTAAAAATAAAAATAAAAATAAAATAAATTACTATTATTCTATTTAAATCAACATAAATTTATCCTAATGTTGACCATAAAATAATAGAATAAAAATAAAGGATTTAATAAATAAATTAATCAATACATTAATAAATAAAAACGACAATTAAAATACAAATAAGAATAAAATAAAATAACAATAAAGGACTTAATCAATAAATAAATAAATTAATAAATAAATAAATACATTAAAGATAAAAATAAAATAAAAAGCTAAAAATAAAAATAAAAATAAATTACTATTAATGTATTTAAGTCTAAAAATATAAATAAATAAAATAAAAACAATAATAAATAAATAAATAAATAAACTAGAAAAAAAATAAAAAATTATTATTAATTTTATTTTTATTTTAATTTAATGAATAAATATCAGTAATAAAATACTTAAATAAAGTTAAAAAAAAAAAATCATAGAAATAATAATAATAATAATAATAATTTAATGATCAAATCAAAAAATACCAAAGAATAAAAGAAGGACCCTTATAGGGAGTGAAGAGATGGAATCCAACAAGTGCTACTTTCCATCCATCATCCCTGTTCAACGTACAGGGTTTCTTCTCAATTTCAATAGCCTCTCTAAATTTCCGGTGATGGAAATGGTCAACCCTGCAAGGACTCTAGCATCTTCAATACATATATGATGCTTCGTCTTCTAAGCATGCTCAACTAGCGCTGAGGACTTGGTTCTACCACGCGGAATATCCGCATGGTAGAAAAAAGTCCTCAGCGCTAACTGAGCATGCTTAGAAGACGAAGCATCATATCTGTATTGAAGATGCTAGAGTCCTTGCCAGGGTTGACCATTTCCATCACCGGAAATTTAGAGAGGCGATTGAAATTGAGAAGAGACCCTGTACGTTGAACATGGATGATGGATGGAAAGTTAGCAGTTGTTGGATTCCATCTCTTCACTCCCTGTAAGGGTCCTTCTTTTATTCTTTGATATTTTTTGATTTGATCATTAAATTATTATTATTATTATTATTATTATTTTTCTATGCTTTTATTTTATTTATTTATACTTTATTTAAGTATTTTATTACTGATATTTATTCATTAAATTAAAACAAAAATAAAATTAATAATTTTATTTTATTTTATTTATTTATTTATTTATTTTTAATTCTAGTTTTTATTTTTATTTATTTATTAATGTTTTTATTTAATTTTATTTATTTATATTTTTAGATTTAAATACATTAATAGTAATTTATTTTTATTTTTATTTTTATCTTTAATTAATTAATTAATTAATTTATTGATTAAGTCCTTTATTGTTATTTTATTTTATTCTTATTTGTATTTTAATTGTCGTTTTTATTTATTAATGTATTTATTAAATCCTTTATTTTTATTCTATTATTTTATGGTCAACATTAGGATAAATTTATGTTGATTTAAATAGAATAATAGTAATTTATTTTATTTTTATTTTTATTTATTTTTAATGTATTTATTTATCAATTTATTTATTGATTAGGTCCTTTATTGTTATTTTTATTTTATTGTTATTTGTCATTTTAGTTTTTGGTTTTGATTTTATACTATTTTTAGTTTTGACTCGTGTTTAGTTTAATTTTGGTTTTTATATTTACGATTATCTTTATTATTAATCGTTTTTAACTTTTGCAATTTTAAGGTTGGGCTAATTTTAATTCTGGTTTATTTTATATATTTTTATATTTTTAAACTTATTTTTGACCGTTTTTAATTTTTAATTTTTCTTGGGTTTTGACTGTTGCTTCTCTCTTCCTGGTATAAATATGGATGTCAGATCAGCCAGTCTTCATTATCTTGATGATGAATTACAGTTGGTAGTTCGAAACACGTCGGTTCCTAAATTTTTTATGTGATTTCCTGGAAGATTTATGATTAAAAATGTTATGGATCACAGAGGCTTGCACTCTCAAGGAGTTTCAATGTTAACGTGTTTTATATAATTTTGTTGATATTGTTTATTCGTTAAACACGATCGTTGATTTTATATAATTTAGTTGATATTGTTGATTCATTAAACATGATAACGTTGAATTTATACAGTAATCACTATTGATATTTTAAAATATTATTTATAGTAAAACAATTATAAAGTTGAAAGGAAAATATAAATTAAGTAAGCGATTTTTTTTTGTAAGCTTGGCAAGATTACATCTTCATCATGTCCAATATATCACCTTGATCCTAGCAGGGAATCATGTTGAAAATGCAGCAAGATGATGGAGCTTAATGAAATGAAGTCGCCTTCACTAAGTGGGCCCGCAGGCAAATTCTGGCGCAAGTTTTTTAGACATATGGAGCATGGTCCAGGGATTGCGATATGTTATTCTTGGAGTATTGGTCATGTTGGTAAAAATAGATGGAACTCTATTTTTTGGACCTATAGGTCGAAGTCTATTTTTAGACTGCCTATCCTAAAAAATAGGGAAGTCGAATATTATTAGCTCTTAATAATATTTGGACTATAAACATTATCTTATTCTCTTGAAGCACTTCAGTTTGATGCCTGGATGTGGCACATGCAGCTGAAAGAAGGAAATACGCTTTTCCTAGGGTTTGGTGAGCTCATGCATGGTTGAATTCAGTTAGGAATTCGGTCGTGAGAGAAGTTTGGTGGAGGCGATGAAGACGAGATGGTGGAGTTGTGTTCGGTTTAACTTAGTTGAGGCGGATTTGAGATTAGTTTAACTAGCTAATCAAATAGTAATGAGTGGAGTGAATTAAATATTATTTAATTCATTAATTAGTAACTCATTATTCAACTCAAGAACACATCAATTCACTACGGTGCATGGACGGAGTTCGGTGGAGACCGATGAAAGAGGTAGATGAGGTGGAGTTAGGCATCGGTGGCGACATCGGTTGTGCATGAGATTTGCACCACACTTGGAGGAATTTCCCATGATGATTGCGTTGTCAAGCCAAGGAGATTTGAACCTTGGATATCTATTTAGACAGGCCATGATTGCGCAATAGAGGCAAGGCAATTAGTGGATGTGTTTTGAACCAGTAACCTGTTCAAAACCAAGCTAGTTTGTGTGTAACTTCATGAGAAATCTTGAGTACTTGTGAGGAGTATTATGCTTGATTTTGTTACATTTTTTCTCCATTATAATATACATAATAGCTGCGGGGTTTTCAGCTATAAGCTTTCCCCATACATATTGTGTTAATGTGTATGATGAATTGATGTGCTATCGCTTGTTTGTTCCTTTGTGTGTGATGATACGGAGTGGAAGAGATTATGTGTTGCATATGAATTCGAATTGATATGTGATCGGGATAGTATCGGTGGATAATTAATCATTATTAAACCAAATTTCTACATGGTATAAGAGGTAT